>APFE030313089.1:0-26778 GCA_000404065.3 Pinus taeda
TCATAAATAGCTTTCTTGAGATGTAGCGGTAAAAATACCCAATCACCTACATCAAAACATTTTTCACAACGATGTTGATCTACCTGTTGTTTCATTTGATTTTGCACCAAAGTGGCGTTATCCTTTAAACGTTGGAGAACTTGTCATTGATGCTCGATGTGATCTTTCACTGCTTGAACCTTTTTCTTCTTGATATGTCCTTCTATCTCTAGAGTTTGAGGAGTGGTAATTTCTTCCAATCCTTTACAAGATATGGTCGGATTCATTTCTTGATGCTCGATGTGATCTTTCACTCCTTGAACATTTTTCTTCTTGATATGTCCTTCTATCTTGATAGTTTGAGGAGTGGTAATTCCGACCAATGAATTACAAGATATGGTTGGATTCATTTCTTCTTTCTTGATGTGATCTTTCAATTCTTGCACCTTTTTCTTCTTGATATGTCCTTCTATCTTGAGAGTTTGAGGAGTGGTAATTCTTGCCAATGCTTTACAAGATATGGTCTGATCCATTTCTTCTTTCTTTGGGGTGGGATCCTGGCGTATATCCTCCTCTTTTGATGTTTCTTGATCCTTTTCTTCCTCCTCTTCATATTCTATGTAAAATAATTTCTTCTCAGCACACTTATGACCTTTAGTGCATTTGCTATCACAATTGTAACAAAGCCCTTTTTCTCTTTTTTCTTCCAATTGTTGTGGTGTAACCCTTGTAGGTTGTGGAAGGCTAGGAGAAACAACACTTCCATCTTTATAGTTGTGAGGGGTAGACTTCCATGTTTCCATAATTTTACTTTCCAATATGTAACAAAGCCCTTTTACTATTTCCAATTGTTGTGGTGTTGCTCTAAAGAAGGTGTTGCTCTTTGTATCCTCATAATGTGCTATCATTTCCTCCGTGAAAATTGACCACGTAACAAGTTTTTTACGAGAACAAAGCCCTTTATACCATAAAAAATTGATCCGGTTCTAAATATGAAGATGCAATACATACCTTTTGTAACAGTTGTACACCATGTAGATCAAAATATTGCTCCATCTGACGTATCCAATTTACCGGATCCTTCCCATCAAACTTCCTCATCTTGTTTTTTCTTGATTTTAGGAGCTTGATCTTGAAATGACTGTAACTCTGTACTTTCAGATCTTTAAGTTCTGAAATTGTGATCTACAGTAGCCCTTTGTGTCCTCTTTCTAATGCCACCAGTCTGATCCAAATTGGATTCTCCAAGGAAGAGTTATGCGAAATCTCCCACAGTGACTTGATTAGTTCAGTAGAGTGAACTTGTATGACGTGCCACGAGTCACTGTTTCGACCTTTAGCTATGAAAAATATATAGAAGAAGCTACAGTCCATCCTCTTTCTGTACCTTCTTACGAAATTTCAATCCAATGCTCAGAGAAAACATTATGACGATTTTCCCCTGGTCACCTGTTTGGAATGTAATTCAAGGCTATGCAAAAAGACCAAATTGCTTAGATCATATCTCCGCAAATATAGTGAAAAAAGCTCTGAAATTCAAACCCGAGATTTAGCGCAATGTCTTGTCAAATGGGTTTTTTTTCGACTTCTGAAACGTTGTAGAAAAAAAGTTATAGCGAGAATGCCACGATGACCTGTTTGGAGCAGCGAAACCCTAGAATCCAAAGCTCCAATACCAAATGTTATGAAACTAGCTCAAGAAAAGATAGAAAAGATAGATCAACGCCTTAGAATTCAGCCTCTTCGAGGGGCAACCTCCTTATAACATTACATAAATGAACAATTCTTGGATGATACAAATGAAAAGACCTCCCTTTCTATATATAGAAGTCTAAGGGGTCATTATATAATCAGAGCCTACATAACAATAATAATGTAAGGACACAATAATAACAATAGTGGGCTTCTATGGGGCACAATAGTAACAATATGGGCACTACATGGGTACATCAATATAATAAGGGGGTTGTACTAATAATAATTAGGGGTTACACTAGTAGTATAGGGGCCTAACACAATTCCTTATGGGTAGACATGCTAACTACCAAAAATTCCATTGGTACATCTCCTTATCAACTAGTATATGGTATGGATGCTATTTTTCCATCCTCTTTAGGAGTGTTGACACCTAATCATCAGGATTGGGTGAATACAACAAAATGGGCTACCATCCAGACACTCTTTGCACTTGCAGCTCAGAACGGTTGGAAAGTCCATCAAATGGACGTAAAAACTGCTTTCTTAAATGGAGATCTAAAAGATAATGTTATTATGTCGCAACCTGAAGGATTTGCTGTGAAAGGACATGAACATAAAGTATGGAAACTTGTGAAGTCCTTGTATGGCCTCAAACAAGCACCGCAAGCTTGGTATGAAAAACTAACTGAGTATCTTCTGAAACTCAATTTCAAACATTATGATCTTGATGATGAAACTTTATTTGTCAAGAAAGTTGGCAAAACAGTTGTATATCTTGTGGTATATGTAGATGATCTTTTGATGACAGGGAACAATGAAAGCTACATTGCATCCATAAAGAAGGAATTGGGGAAAAGTTTTGAAATGACTGATTTGGGCTATGTTCATTACTATCTTGGCATTGAAGTAACCCAACATCCAAAGTCCATATTTCTTTCTCAAAAGAAATACATTGGAGATTTGTTGAACAGGTTTGGCATGACAGAGTGCAATCCTCTTACTACTCCAATGGAACAAAACTTAAAGCTCACATCTATTGAAGGAAAAGAATTTGAGGATGCAACAAAGTATAGACAGCTTGTAGGAAGTCTCAACTACCTAACTACTATCATACCAGACATTTCGTTTGCTGTTAGAATCCTCTCCATGTTTATGCAAAAGCCTTGTGAGGAACATTGGTCTGGTGCAAAAAGAGTTCTAAGGTACATGAAGGGAACTCAAGACTTTGGAATCAAGTATACACAGGTGGACGACTTCATCTTGATTGGATACTCTGATTCAGAATTTGATGGAGACAAAGAAACTGGGGTATCTACTTCAGGATATGCTACGAGTCTTGGATCAGGAGCTATCTCCTAGAGATCATGCAAACAATCAGTTCCAGTAGATTCCACAACAGAAGCAGAATATGTGGCAGCAGTTGAAACAACAAAAGAAATTGCGTGGCTCAGGAAAATTCTTGAAGATTTGCAGGTAAAACAAGTACAATCAACTCCACTCATGATTGACAATACCTCTGCAATAAAATTGGCCAAGAACCCAAAGTTCCATGATCGAACGAAGCACATAAATATTAAATATCATCTGATTCAACATCATGTTGAGGCCAAAACAATCCATCTCCATCATTGCTCCACAAATGATCAAATTGCAGACATATTCACCAAAGCTCTCAGAAGAGAAAAGCTTGAATGATTCAGAGTGATGCTTGGACTCACCAAAATCCCTTCAAATTAAGGGGGGGAATGTTGACACCTAATCTTCATGATTAGGTGAATATAATGTAAATAGATAAATAAATAATATGAACAATCATCGAGAGATGAAGTGAACAGTGTCTCCCTCATGTATATAATGAAGACCTACCTGAAGGAATAAACACGAACCAATTTTTGGTTGAGGAGTTACTACTTGGCCCGACAATTATTATTATTGTTACATAATACTAAACCTATATCTAGTTTATCGACGTAAGGATCATTATCATGATTATGGTTATTCCCATAGAAATTAACATCGTCACCGCAACCACTGATAGGGCTCAACAAACTTGTGAATGGATCCTAGTTTGGATCCGGCTTATGTGGGGCTAAGATCAGGTTGTTGGACTCGGTGAGGCTGATAGGTGGACCAGAAGGGAGTGGGGCACAATCAGGTCATGGCGACAAACCAGCGGGATTAATAATAACAGCGCTGCATGATGGACCGTGTTTTGGTGCAGAGATGATGGTGCAGCTGGATTCAGCGAGGAGGGCAAGCGGACCAGAAGGGAGAGGTTCACCACAAGGTGATGATGTTAGATTCACTGAGGGGCTCGACTGGATATAAACCCTAAGGCTGGGCTCGTTAGAGGAAATCCCATCTGAAGAGGTGAGACAGAACTGAACTGTGACCACAATCGAGCTAGATAGCGCCTTAGGACATGGGTGTAAGTTGAATGTAAGTCAAGAACACCAGTCCACTGGTTTGAATCCAAGACGTCGGGAATGGATTGAGGCTTCCATGGGAGTAGGCCTCTACCATATACCTCAACGACTGTGTCGGAATCGCAAGTGGGGAGGATGAGCCAGAAAGACTGTAAGCCCAAGTCTGGAGGGTTGACCTCTGATTTGCCAAAAGCTGGCTATTGGAGATTCCTTCCAAGGAAAGAGGGCCATCAAACACCAAATAATTATGGGCCAATTTCTGAAATTTTGGATCTTGTTTTTGCCTCCATATATCTTCCATACGCAGGAATTACAATGCTAAACATGTATCAATCCTAGCCCAAAGAAAGGCGGAAATCAAGCTCGAAAGTTCCAAATGCAAATCCGGAAGGTTGCGAGAAACAAGATCCAAGGATCTTCTAACCCTGCTAATCTCATATCTGAGTAATGATAAACTAGCCTTCAGAAAAACATAACGGTTATAGTTTACACCTTTTTTAGAGGGCTTTCCTTAAAGCCAAAAAGAATTCATTGGTTAAGAAAGACCCTAAAGATCAATTCTTAGGGGTCCATTTACTTTTTATCCAAGGGACCAATGATAAGATTGCAAGGATTCTTAGGAAGCATAATGTTCCCTCGACCTTTGGACCCCTTAACACCATTCGTAATTCCCTCTGATGGTTTAAGGATCCTATCGACCCTAACGACTTAAAGGGTGTCTATATTATTCCCTGTTCTTGTGGGACCCCCTACATTGGTGAGACTAGGTGCTCTATTAATCAGAGGATTAATGAGCACTCAACAGACCTAAAACTTGGGAGGAGGCGGTCTTCCGCACTGGCGAAGCATGCAAAGAAGACTAAACATCAATTTTGTATTGAGGAGGCCCCTGTTATTGCTAAAGTTGCACAGTTCCATCACTGAAAATTTAGGGAATCCATTGAGATTGAAAAAGGCCGAGAAGTCTCAATAGAGATGATGACTGGAAAATCAACAGTTGCTGGATCTGTGCCCTCTCTTCCTAGTCGTTTCTTCCCCCTCGCCTTCTGGTTGGTTATTGTTTCCCTTTTTTCGTTTCTTTAATTTTTTCAGTCACCTGGTTTCTTTCACTCGGCCTCAATTAATGATTTGAACTAATTATCTATTCATAAAAATCCTTTCTCTTTTCCTAATTATCAAGAAGTAATGTTTTTAGCTAACTTGTTTTCTCAGTTCCTCTTTGATTTTTTGGTCCTTTTAGAAATCTCGTTCATTTTCTTTTCCTTATATTTTTAGATGGTCCATTACATAACTAACTTAATGGGTTAAAATTGTCCATGGTTATTGATCTAAAATTTAGATTTAGTAGAAAGTTCAAGTTTACATTAGATAGCTTAACTAATAAATTTCTATTAATAAGTTACCAAACCATTAATAATAATAAGAAGAAGAATACTATATTAAAATATAATAATAATAATATTAATATAATTTATGAGATATAATTAATTTAAATAATATAATTATATTAAGAATAATAATAAATCCATACTATTACTAATATCAATAATCCCTAGATCAATTAATTAAATATTATTAACATATTAAACATAAATATGTTAACATTTTACTCTATTATTACTATTGTTGTTCCCCAGATTTATTATTTTTTAACACAAATATGGTTAACATATTACTTAAATAATAAACAAGACCAACATAAAAGTACTAAAATAATATTCATATATAGCATTTCATAAGTTTATCATTTTAGACTTTAAAGGCATTCAAAACATTAAAAAATATTATATTAATTATATGAATATTAAACACTAGTAATACATTGAATCACTAAGTTAAAGCTGCCTTCTGACCTTCGTGAAGGTCCACGATTAGTCTTTGTGGACCTTAAACAGTCGATTTACCTACTTTCGGGCATCAAAAAGTAACCCTAGATCAGAGTTCACATAGATCTACTTAATTCGTTAGAAAATCTGAGAGAAATAGGTTGTAACTTCGTGGAAGTTGCTAAGCATTCAGTTCATACATTATTAAGACAGATTCAGTAAATTCTCGTAGCATTCAATCATTAACTCATAAACATATCATTAATCGACAAGGCATTCAGTTCATACATTATTAAGACAGATTCAGTAAATTCGTGTAGCATTCAATCACTAACTCATAAACATATCATTAATCAACAAGGCATGTTACTATAACTAAGTTAAAGCTACCTTCTGACCTTCGTGAAGGTCCATGATTAGTCTTTGCGTACCTTAAACAATTGATTTACCTACTTTCGTGCATCAAAAAGTAACCCTAGATCAGAATTCACATAGATCTACTTAATTTGTTAAAAAACATGAGAGAAATAGGTTGTAACTTCATGGTAGTTACTAAGAATTCAGTTCATACATTATTAAGACAGATTCAGTAAATTCATGTAGCATTCAATCATTAACTCATAAACATATCATTAATTGACAAGGCCTGTTACTGTAACTAAGTTAAAGCTGCCTTCTGACCTTTGTGAAGGTCCATGATTAGTATTTGCGTACCTTAAGCAGTCGATTTACCTACTTTCGCGCAACAAAAAGTAACCCTAGATCAGAGTTCACATATATCTACTTAATTTGTTAGAAAACATGAGAGAAATAGGTTGTAACTTCACGGAAGTTTCTAAGCATTAAGTTCATACATTATTAAGACAAATTCAGTAAATTCACGTAGCATTCAATCATTAACTCATAAACATATCATTAATTGACAACATATAATATAAACATCTCTAATGGAAATACACAATAATTCTTCAAAAAGCAGTCTTTATTTATATCCAATTCACCGACTACGGACTCTGCTTACCTTGCACACATAGCTGCAGGGGTCCGCGCACTCAACTACGGACTCTACCCATGCCTCCTATGCACTCAGATGTAGGAGCCTTCCCTTCTCTACCTAAGTGCAAGAAGCAAAGTCTTCCTGCCTTAGCTCTTTCCTAAGACAACAAAAATCTTTAATGTACCCCACTTTCTATCAAAACTTAACTCCAAGACTCATTGAGACTCAACTATTTGTAGCTTTCCTAATACAATACCATGGCCCATAGCTCATGGGTGAGTCTTCAAAATAGACCAAAACCAAGGGGCCAAGGCCCCTTTGACTCTATCTATTTGTGCGCTTCGCATCCACATTTTGTGGAGACTTTACATATTTTACAAAATTCTTTACAAAACTGACTAAGTTTAATTCAATTCTACCCCTGGGGACCCCATCCCAACAATCATTGTAAGAAGGATTGCCCATTGTACTAGGGAAGTAAGCCTCACACCTATAGTGCTCAGGAGGCACAGACAGTTAGGGAAGTTGGTCATAATATTCCTCAGATTTATGAAACTATGGACAACATGCAGGAAAATCACCAGGCATATATCATTGAGATGGAAGGTAAGATTTATAATCAAGTTGATTCTATTTTGATTGATCCTATATCTAATTATAGTTATGTTAATCCTGACCTTGTGGATAAGTGTGGCTTGAGAAAAGAAGCACATTCAAATTCTTGGTTCGTGTAGTTAACTTTTGGTATGGCGAAGAGAGTTCATCATTGGGTAAGATATTGCGCATTTGAGTTGAATGGTTTGCCTATAACAACACATTTGAATGTACTGCCACTGGGATCGTATAATATGATTTTGGGTATGGATTGGATGTATCTCCACAGGACAAAGATAGATTGCTATGGAAAGGCTATTGAGTTCCTGGATGATAATGGAGAGAAGAGAATGTTGTCAGGGAAGAATAGGCCTACATCAATGTGGATAGTAACAACTGTGCAGGGGAAGTGCAGTTGCAGGAAAGGGTGTGTGGTGTTTACAACTTATATTTCCAGTGACAAGGATAATGATGTTGAGGATGAAAAAACATTCAAGAGGTACCATGTATTGCAATAGTTTTACGATGTGTTTCCAACAAAGATTCCAGAGTTTCCGTTGCATAGGGAAGTAGAATTTCCAATTGAGTTGGTACCAGGGGCAACACAAGTATCCAAGGCACCTTATAGGATGAGCACTCCAGAGATAGTGGAGGTGAAGTTGCATTTGAAGGAGATGTTTGATAAGGGATAAATTAGACCAAGTGTATCGCCTTGGGGTGCACCAATATTGTTCGTGAAGAAGAAGGACGGTACTCTTAGATTGTGTATTGACTACATGCAGCTGAACAAGGTGATGATTAAGAACAAGTACCCAATGTTGAGGATTGATGACTTATTTGATCAGTTTAAGGGAGAAACAATCTTCTCAAATATTTTGATCTACGATCACAATATCATCAGGTATGCATCAAAGAGGAAGTCTACAAGACTTCCATCATGACCAAGTATGGGCATTATGAGTTTGTTGTGGTTCCATTCAGTTTGACTAATGTTCCAACTAAGTTTATGTGTTTGATGAATAGTGTGTTGAATCTTGATTTGGAATTTTTTTATTATAGTATTCATTGATTACACCTTCATATATTCTAAGAATGAGGAAGAGCATGCTGAGCATTTAGCAGCAGTGTTGAGGTTGCTAAGAGAGTATCAGATTTATGCTAATCTTAGAAGGTGTAGTTGTAGATTTTAACCCCACACAAAAATTACTTGCATACGAATACTAAAACACAAAAAATAAACACTGCGAGAGCATAACACATAAAACGCATATACACAGCGATTTTCCCCTCGATCCGAAAATCGGGACTACTAGATTGACTTTTCATTATATTCCTTTCAATGTTATAATACATATTTATACATGTTGAAGCATCCAATACCATGGACCGAAAATGATCGCATCGAAAACCATGGACCGAAAACCATCGCGTCCAAAACCATGTGTGAAAACCATGCACAAAACCATAGGTAGGTCTGCCCAACCTAATATAAGGTCCAAAAAATAATTCCCCGGGGCACTACCCTAGATCCCGTAGAGGGGGCCTAACCGCCCCCCTCAAACCCCCTCTATAGGGGGGGTTGCCGCCCCCCTGTGACCCCCCCGTTGCGTAGTCGATGGAACAAAGGGGGGCCTCCACCTCCCCGTAAACTACGTAGGCTAGTCGTGGAAAGAATGTAACACAACCCAACAACAGTTTCTTTGAAACATAAGTACACTACTTGGGACATGTTGTTTCCAAGAATGGCATAGTAGTATATCGAGAGAAGATAAAGGCTATCATGGAGTGGGAAGCTCCTATAAATGTGGAGGAATTGAGATCATTCATGGGCTTAGCAAGTTAATATAAGAGGTTCATCAAGAACTTCCCCCACATTGCATATCCTATTACATCATTGTAGAGGAAAGATAAGAATTTTGAATGGACAGAGGAGTGTGTAGCCAGTTTTGATTAGTTGAAGCAATTGTTGACAAATGATTAAGTGTTAAACATTGTAATTCGGATAAAGAGTTTATACTATGTACCTATGATGCAAGATATGACTTGATGGAGTCTTGATGCAAGAGGGAAAAGTGATATGCTATGGTTTTAGGAAACTGAATGAGAATGAGCAGAACTACATGACTCATGATCTTGAGTTGGAAACTGTTATTCGTGCCTTAAATATGTGGAGACGTTATGTTCTTAGCAGGAGGTTTGTGTTGATGAGTGTTCACAGTGGCTTGAGTTATTTTTTTGACCAACCAAATTTGAAAGCAAGGCAAGGCAAATGGTTGGCTACACTTAATGAGTTTGAAAATGAGATTATGAACATTAAGGGAAAGAAGAATAGGGTTGTGGATTCTCTCAGTAGGATAGTGCAGTTGATCCATGTCGCAACAGTGAGATGATATGGGACAAATTTACAAAATATGATCTTACAAGTAGGACAATGGGATGAAAGGTACATGGATCTTTTTCTCAAGTTACAACAGGGTACAGGTGATCAGTATGTGGATTATCATCTTACAACAGATGGCTTGGTGAGATTTAGGAATAGGATATATGTGCTAGATGATAGAGAATGTAAGAAGCTTATCTTGAGGGAGTTTCATGTAAAACCATATTCATGTCACCTGGAACATCAAAAGATGTTGACAATAGTTAATATGCTCTACTACTTGTCGAATTTGAAGAAGGAAGTGGCAGAGTTCATGGCGAGATGTTTGAATTGTCAGTAGATCAAAGCAGAGTGTAAGCATCCATGTAGGTTTCTTCATTCTATTCTAATTCCAGAGTGGAAATGGAAACTAATTTCCATGGATTTAATTACAAGTCATCTGACGACATTGAGGAAGCATGATTCTACATGGCTTTGGTAGACATGTTGAGCAAGGTACCTCATGTCATTCCAATGAATACTACTTATCCATCTAGTGAGGTAGCACAGGTCTTCATCAAGGAGACCGTGATATTCAATGGTGTTCCAAAGAAGATTGTGACAGATAGGGATTCCAAGTTCACTTCCAATTATTGGAAGGATCTATTTATAGGATTGGTGACAAAGTTGGCCTTTAGCACAACTTATCATACATAGATAGATGGATAGATAGAGAGAATCAATAGGATATTAGAGGACATGTTGAGGATGTATGTATTGCATCAGAAAAGGATATGGGAGGATTACCTTCCATTGGTTGATTTTGAATACAACGACGATTATCAGGAGTCACTGAAGATGAGTTTGCCTAAGGCAGTGTATGGTCGTAGTTGTAACACTCCCATCGGCTCTAGTGGTCCAGTGAATAGGGAACTTATTGGAACGAACATGTTGTTAGACATGGAATAGGAAATTCAGGTTATAAATAAAAACCTAAAAGTAGCACAGGACAGGTAGAAATGCTATGAAGACCAACAAGGGCATTTAAGGAGTTTCAGGTTGGGGAGCATGAGTATTTACACATCCATCCCAAGAAGAGCTCCTTAAGGATTGGTTCATGTGCCAAGTTGGAACCACAGTATTGCGGGCCTTTTGATATCCTTGAGAGGATTGGATCAGTGGCATAAAGACTTGCACTACCTCCAACAATGAAAGTCCACGATGTTTTCCATGTTTCATTACTTAAAATATATGTAAAGGATATTGATCATGTTATTGTTTGGTATGTATTACAAGTTCATCAAGAAGGAGAATTCCAACCAGAACCCGAATGCATATCGCAGCAGAAACATCTCGTGCTCTTGAGCAAATAACTCGAGTATGTTAAAGTGTAGTGGAAGCACTTTGGACCCGATGAAGCTACTTGGAAAATGGTTGATTAAATGTGGACTATATATCCATCATTGTTTTCCAGTGAAGGAAAATGTCTCTTGGTATTTTTACATACGTTTGTATGGTTTCTATTATAAATGCTACAATGAGAAATGTTATAAAGCTCCAATAAGTGGTATGGTTTTTATATTTTCATCTTGTCATGATGGTTTTGCTTTTGAGTTAGGATGTCATTATAAATACTATAACGAGCTTGGTTATAAAGCTCCATAGGAAAAAAAATCTCTTAAGTAGTTTTGTCGGGTCTAGGTGTGGTTTAACACCAAGGATGGTGTTCCCCTAAGGGGGAGGGGTCTATAACAACCCCATGTTAAAATTTCATGTAATAAAAGTTAATAAAGGTAAAATAAGACCACAGACAAGGGACACTTATTCCAAGACGAATGTTGGGAAAAATATCCTAGTGGGCATCACTTCTTGTGTTTTATGGCTAAGGGAAATGATTAAGCACTGGAAAGGAAAAATTGCATTAATTGTCATTTTATTTATGAAAATAATGGAAATCAGGAGAAAAGGAAGTTGAAAGGCCACAAGTTGCATGTGAGGAGTAAAATGAAGGAAAATAATGGAAAATTGAAGAAAATGGAGGCCTCATTAATAAAAAGGCTTATGAGGATTAGTTGATACCTTTTTTTGTTAATTTAGTTTTGGAATTAGCTTCAAAGAAAGAAGAAGGGCACCAAGAGAAGAAAGAAAGTAAGTAAGCAGGGAAAGGCAAGGAAAAAAAAGGAAAGGAAAGGAAAGGAAAGAAGGACAAGGAAATCAAAAGAAGGCAAGGATCAAGCACCTTCAGTCGGAATACTTGTAGGTAATAGATTTCATGCGTTACTTCGTAGCTTTTTTTTAAATGCATGGTATGTGCATGTTGGTATATGGTTCTTTTACTATCATTGCCATGGATTTTCCTTGGATTTGAGAGTGGATTTTAGCCTAGCCTTGCCATTTATAGATAGAAAAGGTGTGATGGGATTGTTCTCAGTTTGAGCTTTGGATTACCAAATGGCTTTGGAATCCAGGATTAGGTGGTCTGGGGAAAATTCCCAAAGGCATAGGAATCCCTTGAATGACAATGACGAAATACACAGTAAAGCCAGAGGGTGGAGATAGGAAAATGTAGGTTTTAACCCCGTACAAAAATTACCTACATACAAATTCTAAAACACAGAAAATAAACAATGCGAGAGCATAACACATAAAACACATATACACGGAGATTTCCCCTGGATCCCAAAACCGGCACAAAGAGCTTGATTTTTCATTATGTTCCTTTCAATGTTACAATACATATTTATACATGCCAAAGCATTGAATACCATGGACCAAAGACCATCGCATCCAAAAGCATGGACCAAAAACCATCGCGTCCAAAAAAATGTGTGAAAATCATGCAGAAAACCATAGGTATGTCTGCCCAACCTAGCATAGTGTCCAAAACCAAAATTTTTTGGGGCGCTGCCCCAGACCCCATAGAGTAGGGTTACCTCCACCCCTCAAACCCCTTGTGACTCCCCCTGCTATGCAATCAGTGCAATGAAGGAGGGGCTCTGCCCCCCTTCTAACCCCCCGGTTAGCTACGTGGTCTACTCATGGAAGGAATTTAATACAACCCAACAGAAAATTCCTCAAGGATGGTGAAGAAATTTTGAGGCATCCAAGCTTGGTTCAGTTTTGTGATCTCGACACTGGTTTGGGTGTGAGAAGGCTACGGAGAGGGTGGAGGTCGTTTAACCTTTGGATTCCATTGGTTGTATTTGGATTTTTTTATCCCATGAGATCCCACATTCATGCTCGGAATGTGGCAGAGGGTTGACAGGCTAATGAGAGATTTGGCTAAGCCAATCTATGGTCGGGTGGAACGGTGAAGTCCCGAACCCAGTTGGTATTTGGCTATGTTTAATAAAAGCTAGTTTCTCTTTCTTTTGGTAAGGAAATGTATGATTATTATGTGTCTTTAATGGTTATTCCCTTATTGTTATTTATCTCGTTATATGATGGTTATAAGTATGGTTATATGATTGTTCTCAGTCATGGTTCTATTCATGTGTTTACTTGTAACTGAATAAATAATGAATGAAAGATATAATTAATGATATGACAACTAATGTGAGAAGGTAGATACCCTTCTTGTTAAACCTCAATTAAGTTTTCAATCTTGTATGCTTAGACTTGCATTCATGACTTGTAGGTGCATTCATGAATTGGGGATGCTCAGATCAAGTCCTGGTACCATTTTTTGTTTGTAAGCATTATATTCATGCCGTTTATGATTTTTGGGAGTTTCATGGACTTCTTGACAGAGGTTTAGCCCTAACCCTAGTAACTAACCTTAATTCTCATAGTCGTTTGCACAACACTAGCAGAAAAATGCTACAGTCGGACGGATGCATGCCTATGGCAGCATCTAGGAACCCATAGTTGCATGGAGGCCTTGGCAAGGGAGTGACTGGGGCTCTAAGGTCTTCTATGTCACCTCTGAATTTTATTATTCTGGTCATTTTTCCTTTTAATACAATGGCCTTGTAGTCGTGTATATGATTCTCTGAGTTTGTCAAATTTTTATATAATAACGTTTGGTCAAATCAAACTAACCAATATTTATTTTGATTTCACACACAAGATTTACTTCTAGTCTCTTTGATTGTCATGAATTCCTTTTTTTATCCACAAACATAAACTTCTTTTACCATGCTATGCTAACACTGTGTTGAGTTATAGAGCTAAGAAAATTCTTTGGCCTTATTGTTTCTTTGAGGCCTTAGTTTAATTATTTTTAGGGAGATAGTTCAAAAATAAGATGCATTATTATTGATTTTTAGTTTTTATTTTAATTAATGTAACTAAGATGAGCCCTCTAGTTAATCACAAGAGGAATACTATTAATGCGTTAGGGCTCTTCTATATAATTCTCGTCCAATGAAAATCAACTTGTACTACAACACTATTAATCAACTTGTACTACAACACTATTTAACTAATTGGTTACTAAGTACAACATTTTCCATTTCATACCAGATTGAATACTTTAGATTATTATATGCATCTATCTAATGACTCTGTATACATTCTCTATTGAATATATCATAGTTCCCTTTCGTTACAGTCTAGTCTATAAGCTTGTTGATAATAGAAATAAATTTCGTCCCTTATTTAATTTCAAAGGATTGATCAAATATGTATAAACAAAAAAATTATATTTTAAAAAATCTTCGGGAATCTCTATAGTAGTAAACCCTAGACTACCAACTACCATTTTGATTGTTCTAACTAGTGAATATAAATTCTCGTTAAAGAATTCATTTATCATTAAAAGATTTATACATAAGTTCTCTATCTACCATTTACCTACTTATCTAGACTTACTAACCAAAAATGTTCCATATTTAATCAGAGAGAAGAACATAAGAATTTTGTAGATTCTTTTTCGTTTAACATTTATGCATGTGCTTCAATAATCATACATGATCATATGAAGGCTTCAATATTCTTAGCATAACCTCAATAGAATGATAATAACAACTTCATCTTCTTTTACTAGCCTTCAACCTTTTTCCAATAAAACTTGTCTTACATGTGAATGCTTCCTCATACATGCCTATAGATTTTATAACATCCTATCTTCGTGAAATGAATTGTTTATTTTCGCAATCCACTAGTATCGATAAGCATAATATTTATGCATGCATCTATATATATTTAAAAATAAAAAAATAATACAACTAACAAAATATACATATCTTCATGAAATATGTTAACAATTACAATAAAAGTAAAAAAACATACACTTTTCTTTTACTAGTGGATAAAATAAACTAATTCAATAATAGATAATAATTTGACCAAAAATCTCATCCAACGACTCTGATTAGGGAATACTGAGGAATGGATCACATTCCACTCAACCATGAATTACCTATACTAGTTCTCCCAAGCTAAGATATTTTTCCCTAATGGTATCCAGAACAACCTCTTTGATTCCTAAGTGGTTCATTTTATAGATTTCTTTCTAGTTGATTCTTTTAGCAACATCTTACTTTAAGGTTTGTATTTCTTTTGCCTAGTCATTTTTGTTTTAGTTTTTCCAAAAAAGATATTTTTCTTTTTCTTTCAATCAAACCTTTATTTACCGTTGTTCTTTATTCCACCCCACTTAGTATCTATCTCGAACTAAGTGATAATGTAACCTTTCTCTCCCATTATGTTAATATTTTTAATTATTTTCTCCTATGGATTTTTAGGAGACTTCTAGGGAAGGCTCTTTGATTCCTAAGTGGTTCATTTTATAGATTTCTTTCTAGCTGATTCTTTTAGCAGCATCTTACTTTAAGGTTTGTATTTCTTTTGCCTAGTCATTTTTGTTTTAGTTTTTCCAAAAAAGATATTTTTCTTTTTTGTTTCAATCAAACCTTTATTTACCGTTGTTCTTTATTCCACCCCACTTAGTATCTATCTCGAACTAAGTAATAATGTAACCTTTCTCTCCCATTATGTTAATATTTTTAATTATTTTCTCCTATGGATTTTTAGGAGACTTCTAGGGAAGGTGCACCATGTGAACGTTAACCATTTTTTCAAATTTTTCCATAAATTGGAAAGAAGTCTTTAATACTCTAGTGCTCTTTCCTCAATATTTGCAAGAAATACCATTTATTAATTTAATGATAAAATAAAATATAATTCTATCATTATTTTCTTTCCATCTAGCTTCCAAAGCCATTAGGTCCACAATAATTTAAAAGACTAAAAGTAGTCATCTTTGAAAAGCAAGACATAAGACATAGGCGTGTTACATATATATTGAAATTGCTTTTATTGTTGTTTCTAGAGGAGATATGCAATTGAGTATGGAGAATATGTTGTAATAAAATATTAGACAAATCAACAAGTAACAATAAAATGTTATGTTGATTCAATTAAATAAAAAATGTGAAAAAAAATAAAATTTGATTTCTTGCAATTTCTTTCAAAAAACAATCATAATATGCATATCTCATTAAAATAAATTAAAATAATAGTGATTCAGTTTTTAAGCATGATATTTTAGAAAATATGATTAATAAATGTATATTTATAAATATACTAGTTATAAATTAGGATTACAAGGAAAATCACCAGGCATATATCATTGAGATGGAAGGTAAGATTTGTAATCAAGTTGATTCTATTTTGATTGATCCTATATCTAATTATAGTTATGTTAATCCTGACCTTGCGGATAAGTGTGGCTTGAGAAAAGAAGCACATTCAAATTCTTGGTTCGTGTAGTTAACTACTGGTATGGAGAAGAGAGTTCATCATTGGGTAAGATATTGCACATTTGAGTTGAATGGTTTTCCTATAACAACACATTTGAATGTACTGCCACTGGGATCGTATAATATGATTTTGGGTATGGATTGGATGTATCTCCACAGGACCAAGATAGATTGCTATGGCAAGGCTATTGAGTTCCTGGATGATAATGGAGAGAAGAGAATCTTGTCAGGGAAGAATAGGCCTACATCAATGTGGATAGTAACAACTGTGCAGGGGAAGTGCAGTTGCAGGAAAGGGTGTGTGGTGTTTACAGCTTATATTTCCAGTGACAAGGATAATGATGTTGAGGATGAAAAAACATTCAAGAGGTACCATGTATTTCAATAGTTTTACGATGTGTTTCCAACAAAGATTCCAGAGTTTCCGTTGCATAGGGAAGTAGAATTTCCAATTGAGTTGGTACCAGGGGCAACACAAGTATCCAAGGCACCTTATAGGATGAGCACTCCAGAGATAGTGGAGGTGAAGTTGCATTTGAAGGAGATGTTTGATAAGGGATAAATTAGACCAAGTGTATCGCCTTGGGGTGCACCAATATTGTTCGTGAAGAAGAAGGACGGTACCCTTAGATTGTGTATTGACTACATGCAGCTGAACAAGGTGATGATTAAGAACAAGTACCCAATGTTGAGGATTGATGACTTATCTGATCAGTTTAAGGGAGAAACAATGTTCTCAAATATTTTGATCTACGATCACAATATCATCAGGTATGCATCAAAGAGGAAGTCTACAAGACTTCCATCATGACCAAGTATGGGCATTATGAGTTTGTTGTGGTTCCATTCAGTTTGACTAATGTTCCAACTAAGTTTATGTGTTTGATGAATAGTGTGTTGAATCTTGATTTGGAATTTTTTTATTATTGTATTCATTGACGACACCTTCATATATTCTAAGAATGAGCAAGAGCATGCTGAGCATTTAGCAGCAGTGTTGAGGTTGCTAAGAGAGTATCAGATTTATGCTAATCTTAGAAGGTGTAGTTCTAGATTTTAACCCCACACAAAAATTACCTGCATACGAATACTAAAACACAAAAAATAAACACTGCGAGAGCATAACACATAAAACGCATATACACAACGATTTTCCCCTCGATCCCAAAATCGGGACTACTAGATTGACTTTTCATTATATTCATTTCAATGTTATAATACATATTTATACATGTTGAAGCATCCAATACCATGGACCGAAAATGATCGCATCGAAAACCATGGACTGAAAACCATTGCGTCCAAAACCATGTGTGAAAACCATGCACAAAACCATAGGTAGGTCTGCCCAACCTAATATAGGGTCCAAAAAATAATTCCCCAGGGCACTACCCTAGACCCCGTAGAGGGGGCCTAACCGACCCCTCAAACCCCCTATATAGTGGGGGTTGCCGCCCCCCTGTGAGCCCCCCGTTGCGTAGTCGATGCAACAAAGGGGGGCCTCCACCTCCCCGTAAACTACGTAGGCTAGTCGTGGAAAGAATGTAACACAACCCAACAACAGTTTCTTTGAAACATAAGTACACTACTTGGGACATGTTGTTTCCAAGAATGGCATAGTAGTATATCGAGAGAAGATAAAGGCTATCATGGAGTGGGAAGCTCCTATAAATGTGGGAGAATTGAGATCATTCATGGGCTTAGCAAGTTAATATATGAGGTTCATCAAGAACTTCCCCCACATTGCATATCCTATTACATCATTGTAGAGGAAAGATAAGAATTTTGAATGGACAGAGGAGTGCGTAGCCAGTTTTGATTAGTTGAAGCAGTTGTTGACAAATGATTAAGTGTTAAACATTGTAATTCGGATAAAGAGTTTATACTATGTACCTATGCTGCAAGATATGACTTGGTGGAGTCTTGATGCAAGAGGGAAAAGTGATATGCTATGGTTTTAGGAAACTGAATGAGAATGAGCAGAACTACATGACTCATGATCTTGAGTTGGAAATTGTTATTCGTGCCTTAAATATGTGGAGACGTTATGTTCTTAGCAGGAGGTTTGTGTTGATGAGTGTTCACAGTGGCTTGAGTTATTTGTTTGACCAACCAAATTTGAAAGCAAGGCAAGGCAAATGGTTGGCTACACTTAATGAGTTTGAAAATGAGATTATGAACATTAAGGGAAAGGAGAATAGGGTTGTGGATTCTCTTAGTAGGATAGTGCAGTTGAGCCATGTCGCAACAGTGAGATGATATGGGACAAATTTACAAAATATGATCTTACAAGTAGGACAATGGGATGAAAGGTACATGGATCTTTTTCTCAAGTTACAACAGGGTACAGGTGATCAGTATGTGGATTATCATCTTACAACAGATGGCTTGGTGAGATTTAGGAATAGGATATATGTGCTAGATGATAGAGAATGTAAGAAGCTTATCTTGAGGGAGTTTCATGTAAAACCATATTCATGTCACCTGGAACATCAAAAGATGTTGACAATAGTTAATATGCTCTACTACTTGTCGAATTTAAAGAAGGAAGTGGCAGAGTTCATGGCGAGATGTTTGAATTGTCAGTAGATCAAAGCAGAGTGTAAGCATCCATGTAGGTTTCTTCATTCTATTCTAATTCCAGAGTGGAAATGGAAAGTAATTTCCATGGATTTAATTACAAGTCTTCTGACGACATTGAGGAAGCATGATTCTACATGGCTTTGGTAGACATGTTGAGCAAGGTACCTCATGTCATTCCAATGAAGACTACTTATCCATCTAGTGAGGTAGCACAGGTCTTCATCAAGGAGACCGTGATATTCAATGGTGCTCCGAAGAAGATTGTGACAAATAGGGATTCCAAGTTCACTTCCAATTATTGGAAGGATCTATTTGTAGGATTGGTGACAAAGTTGGCCTTTAGCACAACTTATCATACATAGATAGATGGATACATAGAGAGAATCAATAGGATATTAGAGGACATGTTGAGGATGTATGTATTGCATCAGAAAAGGATATGGGAGGATTACCTTCCATTGGTTGATTTTGAATACAACGACGATTATCAGGAGTCACTGAAGATGAGTTTGCCTAAGGCAGTGTATGGTCATAGTTGTAACACTCCCATCGGCTCTAGTGGTCCAGTGAATAGGGAACTTATTGGAACGAACATGTTGTTAGACATGGAATAGGAAATGCAGGTTATAAATAAGAACCTAAAAGTAGCACAGGACATGTAGAAATGCTATGAAGATCAACAAGGGCATTTAAGGAGTTTCAGGTTGGGGAGCATGAGTATTTGCACATCAATCCCAAGAAGAGCTCCTTAAGGATTGGTTCATGTGCCAAGTTGGAACCACAGTATTGCGGGCCTTTTGATATCCTTGAGAGGATTGGATCAGTGGCATAAAGATTTGCACTATCTCCAACAATGAAAGTCCACGATGTTTTCCATGTTTCATTACTTAAAATATATGTAAAGGATATTGATCATGTTATTGATTGGTATGTATTACAGGTTGATCAAGAAGGAGAATTCCAACCAGAACCCGAATGCATATCGCAGCAGAAACATCTCGTGCTCTTGAGAAAATAACTCGAGTAGGTTAAAGTGCAGTGGAAGCACTTTGGACCCGATGAAGCTACTTGGAAAATGGTTGATTATATGTGGACTATTTATCCTTCATTGTTTTCTAGTGAAGGAAAATGTCTCTTGGTATTTTTACATACGTTTGTATGGTTTCTATTATAAATGCTACAATGAGAAATGTTATAAAGCTCCAATAAGTGGTATGGTTTTTATATTTTCATCTTGTCATGATGGTTTTGCTTTTGAGTTAGGATGTCATTATAAGTACTGTAACGAGCTCGGTTATAAAGCTCCATAGGAAAAAAAAATCTCTTCAGTAGTTTTGTTGGGTCTAGGTGTGGTTTAACACCAAGGATGGTGTTCCCCTAAGGGGGAGGGGTCTATAACAACCCCATGTTAAAATTTCATGTAATAAAAGTTAATAAAGGTAAAATAAGACCACAGACAAGAGACACTTATTCCAAGATGAATGTTGGGAAAAATATCCTAGTGGGCATCACTTCTTGTGTTTTATGGCTAAGGGAAATGATTAAGCACTGGAAAGGAAAAATTGCATTAATTGTCATTTTATTTATGAAAATAATGGAAATCAGGAGAAAAGGAAGTTGAAAGGCCACAAGTTGCATGTGAGGAGTAAAATGAAGGAAAATAATGGAAAATTGAAGAAAATGGAGGCCTCATTAATAAAAAGGCTTATGAGGATTAGTTGATACCTTTTTTTGTTAACTTAGTTTTGGAATTAGCTTCAAAGAAAGAAGAAGGGCACCAAGAGAAGAAAGAAAGTAAGTAAGCAGGGAAAGGCAAGGAAAAAAAAGGAAAGGAAAGGAAAGGAAAGAAGGACAAGGAAATCAAAAGAAGGCAAGGATCAAGCACCTTCAGTCGGAATACTTGTAGGTAATAGATTTCATGCGTTACTTCGTAGCTTTTTTTTAAATGCATGGTATGTGCGTGTTGGTATATGGTTCTTTTACTATCATTGCCATGGATTTTCCTTGGATTTGAGAGTGGATTTTAGCCTAGCCTTGCCATTTATAGATAGAAAAGGTGTGATGGGATTGTTCTCAGTTTGAGCTTTGGATTACCAAATGGCTTTGGAATCCAGGATTAGGTGGTCTGGGGAAAATTCCCAAAGGCATAGGAATCCCTTGAATGACAATGACGAAATACACAGTAAAGCCAGAGGGTGGAGATAGGAAAATGTAGGTTTTAACCCCGTACAAAAATTACCTACATACAAATTCTAAAACACAGAAAATAAACAATGCGAGAGCATAACACATAAAACACATATACACGGAGATTTCCCCTGGATCCCAAAACCGGCACAAAGAGCTTGATTTTTCATTATGTTCCTTTCAATGTTACAATACATATTTATACATGCCAAAGCATTGAATACCATGGACCAAAGACCATCGCATCCAAAAGCATGGACCAAAAACCATCGCGTCCAAAAAAATGTGTGAAAATCATGCACAAAACCATAGGTATGTCTGCCCAACCTAGCATAGTGTCCAAAACCAAAATTTTTTGGGGTGTTGCCCTAGACCCCATAGAGTGGGGTTACCTCCACCCCTCAAACCCCTTGTGAGTCCCCCTGCTATGCAATCAGTGCAATGAAGGGGGGGCTCTGCCCCCCTTCTAACCCCCCGGTTAGCTACATGGTCTACTCATGGAAGGAATATAATACAACCCAACAGAAAATTCCTCAAGGATGGTGAAGAAATTTTGAGGCATTCAAGCTTGGTTCATTTTTGTGATCTCGACACAGGTTTAGGTGTGAGAAGGCTACGAAGAGGGTGGAGGTCGTTTAACCTTTGGATTCCATTAGTTGTATTTGGATTTGTTTATCCCATGAGATCCCACATTCATGCTCGGAATGTGGCAGAGGGCTGACTGGCTGATGAGAGATTTGGCTAAGCCAATCTATGGTCGGGTGGAACGGTGAAGTCCCGAACCCAGTTGGTATTTGGCTATGTTTAATAAAAGCTAGTTTCTCTTTCTTTTGGTAAGGAAATGTACGATTATTATGTGTCTTTAATGGTTATTCCCTTATTGTTATTTATCTCGTTATATGATGGTTATAAGTATGGTTATATGATTGTTCTCAGTCATGGTTCTATTCATGTGTTTACTTGTAATTGAATAAATAATGAATGAAAGATCTAATTAATGATATGACAACTAATGTGAGAAGGTAGAGACCCTTCTTGTTAAACCTCAGTTAAGTTTTCAATCTTGTATGCTTAGACTTGCATTCATGACCTGTATGTGCATTCATGAATTGGGGATGCTCAGATCAAGTCCTGGTACCATTTTTTGTTTGTAAGCATTATATTCATGCCGTTTATGATTTTTGGGAGTTTCATGGACTTCTTGACAGAGGTTTAGCCCTAACCCTAGTAACTAACCTTAATTCTCATAGTCGTTTGCACAACACTAGCAGAAAAATGCTACAGTCAGACGGATGCATGCCTATGGCAGCATCTAGGAACCCATAGTTGCATGGAGGCCTTGGCAAGGGAGTGACTGGGGCTCAAGGTCAGGGAAAAGTGAGTTGTCTCAGGGGTTGGACACCTAGATGGGTTGGGTTACTCATGGATATCCTATGACACTTGAGGGAAGTCACTAAGGTCTTTAGTTGTGGACTCCATTTCCTGAAGGTGACATAGGAGGTTGAGTCATATCATAGTGACCCTCAGCTCATGTTTACCCCAGGAAAGTTAGTGAAAGTGGGTAAATGTGGGAGGAGGCGTTGCATGTAGAATGGATCGAAAGAGTTAGGGCTTCTACTTTTCACATGAAACTATATCCAGTCAAGCAATGTTAACCCAAAATCGCATTGATTAGTCCCAAAATTAGGTATATTGTACTTTCAAAACGTCTATTTTTTCATTGAGTTTGAAAATTAACCCTTTGAATTCCTTTGTAGCCAATTCCATAGATTTGGATAGTTATGTGACCCTCCTCTATATGTAACAAGGGTTTTAATGTGTGGTTGTTTCAAATTGTTTGATTGTTCATTTCTTTTAACACAATACTAATATTATTATGTTATCTCTCATCGAGGTAATAATCACGGAATTTATGGGATCCTTGTAAACATACAATAAATTATAACATTAGGTTTCAACACTTTGATTCCAACATTTTCCTTACAGGTTCGCATTCTCCATAGTGCCTCCTCTTCTCTTGAGTGACCAAGCTAGGGGAATACTTATGGACTCATCCACAAGTCCTAAACATTTCAATTTGATGTTAGTTATTTGGTTTTGGTGTTTAGAGTGAACGAAGTAGGTTTCGGTTCATTGTTTCTTTTCAAGGTTTATTGAAGACCCTCTTAGACTAGATCTGTGATGACTACTTCACATATAATGGCTTATGATTTTGGATTTAATAGTACCACTTTTATATAATTGTTATATTGTTGTTTTCAAAATTGGGGGACTCTAAGGTCTTCTATGTCACCTCTGAATTTTATTATTCTAGTCATTTTTCCTTTTAATACAATGGCCTTGTAGTCGTGTATATGATTCTCTGAGTTTGTCAAATTTTTATATAATAACGTTTGGTCAAATCAAACTAACCAATATTTGTTTTGATTTCACACACAAGATTTACTTCTAGTCTCTTTGATTGTCATGACTTCCTTTTTTTATCCACAAACATAAACTTATTTTACCATGCTATGGTAACCCTGTGTTGAGTTATAGAGCTAAGAAAATTCTTTGGCCTTATTGTTTCTTTGAGGCCTTAGTTTAATTATTTTTAGGGAGATAGTTCAAAAATAAGATGCATTATTATTGATTTTTAGTTTTTATTTTAATTAATGTAACTAAGATGAGCCCTCTAGTTAATCACAAGAGGAATACTATTAATGCGTTAGGGCTCTTCTATATAATTCTCGTCCAATGAAAATCAACTTGTACTACAACACTATTAATCAACTTGTACTACAACACTATTTAACTAACTGGTTACTAAGTACAATATTTTCCATTTCATACCAGATTGAATACTTTAGATTATTATATGCATCTATCTAATGACTATGTATACATTCTCTATTGAATATATCATAGTTCCCTTTCGTTACAGTCTAGTCTATAAGCTTGTTGATAATAGAAATAAATTTCGTCCCTTATTTAATTTCAAAGGATTGATCAAATATGTATAAACAAAAAAATTATATTTTAAAAAATCTTCGGGAATCTCTATAGTAGTAAACCCTAGACTACCAACTACCATTTTGATTGTTCTAACTAGTGAATATAAATTCTCGTTAAAGAATTCATTTATCATTAAAAGATTTATACATAAGTTCTCTATCTACCATTTACCTACTTATCTAGACTTACTAACCAAAAATGTTCCATATTTAATCAGAGAGAAGAACATATACTAGTAAACCCTAGACTACCAACTACCATTTTGATTGTTCTAACTAGTGAATATAAATTCTCGTTAAAGAATTCATTTATCATTAAAAGATTTATACATAAGTTCTCTATCTACCATTTACCTACTTATCTAGACTTACTAACCAAAAATGTTCCATATTTAATCAGAGAGAAGAACATAAGAATTTTGTAGATTCTTTTTCGTTTAACATTTATGCATGTGCTTCAATAATCATACATGATCATATGAAGGCTTCAATATTCTTAGCATAACCTCAATAGAATGATAATAACAACTTCATCTTCTTTTACTAGCCTTCAACCTTTTTCCAATAAAACTTGTCTTACATGTGAATGCTTCCTCATACATGCCTATAGATTTTATAACATCCTATCTTCGTGAAATGAATTGTTTATTTTCGCAATCCACTAGTATCGATAAGCATAATATTTATGCATGCATCTATATATATTTAAAAATAAAAAAATAATACAACTAACAAAATATACATATCTTCATGAAATATGTTAACAATTACAATAAAAGTAAAAAAACATACACTTTTCTTTTACTAGTGGATAAAATAAACTAATTCAATAATAGATAATAATTTGACCAAAAATCTCATCCAACGACTCTGATTAGGGAATACTGAGGAATGGATCACATTCCACTCAACCATGAATTACCTATACTAGTTCTCCCAAGCTAAGATATTTTTCCCTAATGGTATCCAGAACAACCTCTTTGATTCCTAAGTGGTTCATTTTATAGATTTCTTTCTAGTTGATTCTTTTAGCAGCATCTTACTTTAAGGTTTGTATTTCTTTTGCCTAGTCATTTTTGTTTTAGTTTTTCCAAAAAAGATATTTTTCTTTTTCTTTCAATCAAACCTTTATTTACCGTTGTTCTTTATTCCACCCCACTTAGTATCTATCTCGAACTAAGTGATAATGTAACCTTTCTCTCCCATTATGTTAATATTTTTAATTATTTTCTCCTATGGATTTTTAGGAGACTTCTAGGGAAGGCTCTTTGATTCCTAAGTGGTTCATTTTATAGATTTCTTTCTAGCTGATTCTTTTAGCAGCATCTTACTTTAAGGTTTGTATTTCTTTTGCCTAGTCATTTTTGTTTTAGTTTTTCCAAAAAAGATATTTTTCTTTTTTGTTTCAATCAAACCTTTATTTACCGTTGTTCTTTATTCCACCCCACTTAGTATCTATCTCGAACTAAGTAATAATGTAACCTTTCTCTCCCATTATGTTAATATTTTTAATTATTTTCTCCTATGGATTTTTAGGAGACTTCTAGGGAAGGTGCACCATGTGAACGTTAACCATTTTTTCAAATTTTTCCATAAATTGGAAAGAAGTCTTTAATACTCTAGTGCTCTTTCCTCAATATTTGCAAGAAATACCATTTATTAATTTAATGATAAAATAAAATATAATTCTATCATTATTTTCTTTCCATCTAGCTTCCAAAGCCATTAGGTCCACAATAATTTAAAAGACTAAAAGTAGTCATCTTTGAAAAGCAAGACATAAGACATAGGCGTGTTACATATATATTGAAATTGCTTTTATTGTTGTTTCTAGAGGAGATATGCAATTGAGTATGGAGAATATGTTGTAATAAAATATTAGACAAATCAACAAGTAACAATAAAATGTTATGTTGATTCAATTAAATAAAAAATGTGAAAAAAAATAAAATTTGATTTCTTGCAATTTCTTTCAAAAAACAATCATAATATGCATATCTCATTAAAATAAATTAAAATAATAGTGATTCAGTTTTTAAGCATGATATTTTAGAAAATATGATTAATAAATGTATATTTATAAATATACTAGTTATAGATTAGGATTGCAATATAGATCAAAATGATTATTTATATTTTTAACCATCACATTCCAAAATTTTATATTTAAATTTAATTCATAAAAATATAAAAGCATAATACTTATAATAAATTCTTTTTTTCTTGTCTGTAAGTTTCTATGGGTAAAGTTTGAAGAAGAGAAATCTGCTCCATAGTTTAGTTTTTAAGACGACATTTAATAGTTTAATTTTTAAGACGACATTTCAATTCCATATTAAGACCCATCATGAGGACAAAAATGGTTGATGGAGAAGAAGAAAAAGGAAAAAAGATTATAAACATAAATAAGAAGAAAAGAAGATAAATGACAA
>APFE030313092.1:0-11326 GCA_000404065.3 Pinus taeda
GGAATAGCAGCATCCGTGTGGACACTATTCCCGTATAACAAAATGGCGACTCCGCTGGGGACCGACTAGATTACTTGTTAGCCTATCTATCCTTGTTTCTTTTATAAACATACAGACGGAGCCTGAAGTTAAGCCAGATAGCCTTCGAACTGCATTTTTTATACAAATGCAAAGTAGATCAATGCTGCTTCAGTCACTCTCCGGGTTTTTGTTTATGAATTAAACAATAGATCTGCAAGCAATCTAATTTCCCTAAGTAGTGGCTTCAGTAACCTATAAAATCCCCTCTGTATTTTTACATACATTGATTAGTACTTATTCAACGTAAACACCTGAACTAAACTACAAACTGTGAGTGAAGTATCGTTCAGAGTCTCGCACTGTAACCATCACACCCTGCCTTCAAGGCAGCTTGTATGCATCGAACTTCCCGAATGGAGTAACTGCGCTGCATGCTGAGTTCACTATGTAACAGGTGCGATGGTCAGGGAGGACTAATTTTACCCTCTGACTGTGGATTTTTCTCACTGTTTTCAGTCTTATTCAAAAGTTTTTTCTGTCTGTAATCAGTGTGCTTCTGTGAATACTCCCTTCTCTTGCATTATTCTGCCTCCTTAGTGCAAAGAAATATAAACGTTTTTTTATGTATTGTGCATCATTTTAGTTCTCTTTTGCAAAAAATAACATAGTCAAACTGTCGTCTCTAGATCTGAAAGTGTCATAGCTATCATTTTTAGTTTTAGAAAGCAATCCCGTTGTTTTAGATAGTTGATTATACGGTTATCATTGCATAAGAGATTTACTAGTTTTAAAGTGTCGAAAAGAAATTTCCATTTTAAAATCGCAAAGTGTCTCTCTCGTTTTCACTTCGTTTTGAAAAAGAATTTTGTTGAGTACAGTTGCTTTAAAAGTATTTCGGTTTTTCACATAGTTTTCTTAGTGTCATTTACACATTAAGGGAGCTGAAAACCAATACATGCATGTGCATTTGCATCTTGAATGCTTGGCTTGACTTTCTTCCCCTAAGTAGCTAGGATTTTCATTGCTGAAAGAAGATAAAACGTTTAATTATCATCTTAGACTGCATTTAGGAATTATACATACATCACGTGGTGAACCTGAAAGGCAAACTGCTAAGCAAGATCAACTTAAAATAAATCTCAATGAATTTAACAACGCTTTGGAACTTAACGCAACATCTAGAGCTCTAGGCTAGAGACGTATTTCGGTGTCGTAAAGCCTGGTAACTGTTGCTTTCAGTGTTGGTTGTGTGATTCCTCCACTCTGAGATGATAAGTGCCAGTACGGACTTTTTCTCCCACATACCGTCGTGTATATATTGGGAGACCACTATAGGCTGCATCATTTATCCTTAGGAAGCCGTGTCTGCTGCCCTATCGATCGTAATGCACCGAACACAGCCTTCGGGAAGACTGACTATCGTACCATAAAAAGTATTCTGCAGTTTTACGATTGGTTTGGTAATCCTCTCTACCTAGTCCTCCAGAGAAGTCCATTTTGCTCCTTTTCAGACTCCTTAATGGAAAAGGTCCTTTGAGCGCTTGTCACTTCAAGCTCAATAAAAATTGAAGGCGACTAGATTCATATTTTGTTTCTTCTTAACTCTTTAAAATTGAAAAAACAAGTTGTGTCAAAGCGTCTAAAATTCATTTAATTCGAAAAACATTTTCCCTTTTTATTTTGAGTTGATCAAGTAATCCGCAATCGTGGAAGAAATTCAATCAAAACCTCGTTATTCGTGGAGACTTACGAGTCGACCATCGTTGACTCCAGAAGCGAAGCCATTCCGGATGAAGTGAACTCGTTTAACTAGGTCAAAGTCCCCTAGGTTGGTTGGAGCAAGCACTCCAACATCCTCAGAGACTCTGGTTACTCCGAACATTTCTAGAATTCCTACCTCTACGGAAGAAATTCCGCAATAGCAACAGGACATTACAACTGATCCTAGTGCGATGGTTAACACTTCTATTCCTGAACTGGTTCCGTCTACAACCGATCTAGAAGGTGTTACTCCCCAATCGTCTGCTACTACAAGACTTACATCTTCTTCGGCACCAGAAATATTTTATGGACCTAACGGTCTACCTCTTCCCCCTAGATTGATTGCCATAGAAGATATTGTGGAAGATCCTCTGTTTAGCACTCCAACGCAACATGGAGCTGGGATCACCCTATATCCTTCTCCCTCAGAAAATATTCACCCACCCTCGGAAGTTCCTGAAGAATCGCTGAGGAATCTTTTGGATAGACTTAACATGTCTAAACAACCGTCAACATCAAGGACTGTGTCACTCGACACAGAAATAGCGGAAGCCCCTTTTGCTATTCCGACAATGTTTGCTGGTGTTCCATCTATCCCAACCAGTTTTCAATCACTGGATGGAGTCCATCCTGGGACTATTTCGACAGTATGGACTGTTCCTGTTTGTTCGTTTGGAAGTATATCTGGAATCTCTTACATTGAGTCTCGACAAATTGATCCATCACAAGGTCAATTTGGGCAAACTGGTCCCCAAAGGAAAATTATTCCTTTGAGCACTGGATTACCGTCGTATGGAAGGCCATATACCCTTTCATTGTCTTCCCCAGAAGGACAACCATGTGTGAGTTCGCAACAAAATTTGGGTTATGCTGGAATCACAACTAGCGGTTGGGTACCAGTCCTGTCTCAACAACCAAGAGTTGTATGCTCAATACAACAAAGTTAACCTATGACAAACATTCCCACTATGCCAGCTATTGTGGCTGTATCCCAAGTACAAGCATCACCAATTGTATGCCAACCTCAAGTTTCGCAGGTGGTGATACAACGATCTCTTGTACCTCCGACACAACCACAATCACCCACTAGTGGAATGGCACATGTTCAAATGGGGAACCCCAACCCAAATCTTGGTCAAACACTCAGTGTTGGACAACAGTCCATGGCTTCACAACCATTGCTGGTGCAATACCAACAACCGCAATTCCAGCAAGCTTACCAAGGAGCAACAAGTCTTTGTGAGTAATGGGCAGCAGTATCAACCATATCATAATGGTTATGCCCATCAACCTTACCAAAGTTACCAGCATCAAATGCATTATGCTGGTATGCAGAGACCAACTGCTCAAACAATTCCATCTTATCCTGGGTATGCTCAACAAGCCTAAATCAACAGTTGCCCTTCATGGCAACTCTAGAGTTACCAGATCTAAGTCGACTAACAAAGGATCCAATTGCCTCCGCCCCTTGGTGGTCGGCGATCCCGTATAAAATTCCGTCGGATATTCCTAAATTCAATGGAAATATGGGCGAAGACCCATCGAATCATGTGATGACCTTTCATCTATGGTGTTCGTCAAACACTCTCAATGATGATTCGATTCGACTTCGCCTCTTTCAGCACACGTTAACTGGTTCGGCAACAAAGTGGTATATCGAACTGCCTAGAGCTTCATTTGATAACTTCAGTACCCTAGCCACAACCGTTTTAACCCATTTTCAATTACCTATCAGGTACAAAACAGGAACTAAGCTGCTTACCAATTTCAAACAAACGACAGCCACTCACATATCCGATCATATTCATGAGTGGCGGCATCGTCGCAAAATGGTAAAAACATATGTTCTTGATCAGCTATTGGCTGAATGATTTATTAAGTCACTGTTACCCGCTATTATAGAAGATGTGGCAAAGGGGGGAGTCGTCACTGAAGAGCAAGTCATTGCTCGTGCACAATATCTAGACTTAATCTATACTCAGTTTGGCACGCTCTATGATAAAATCCCTGACGCTCCTAGACCAGAATTCTCCATCCCTCCGCCTCCTAAATCAAACAAGGACTTTCATGTCGACGATGGTGTGATAGGCACAAAAAGCACTAAAACCAAAAAGTCCACATCCAAAAAGGCCCGCACCGTTTCGAGTCAAGATGTAAATGAAGAACTTCTAGCCTCGGAAGTAAATGTTGTGTCAACAGACAAAGGCAAAGAAACCAAGCAACCAGGAGGCAAGAAGAAAAACCAAGGGAAGAAGAAAAACGAGGGAGACTCATCTCCTAGGAAACCTTCTGCAAACCCTTCTGGGAATGCGAAACCCAAAACTCCATGTCATATATGTGATGAGGATCATTGGACACGGGACTTTCCATTTAAAGAAGAACTTAGAAAATCTTTCAAAAGTTCAAAAACCTCGGCTATATTAACTGATCCGTTTCTGAACCCAGGAATGAATATGGTTGCTAACGAAAATGCTTCCCCGTCCCAAGTGCTAATGTTGTCAGTCTCGAAGCAACTGAATGACACTCTTATAACGACAAGGAGTAAAGATTACGGGAATCCACAGATGTTGAACAACAAGGACAATGAACAACCTAGTAGTTCAACAATGACTTCAATAGAAGTCGTGCCACCCATCATTCCTGAATTAACAATAAAATTGCCAAAGGGAGTAGTACACAAATCGACGTTTAATCCTTGTGCCCGAGCAGCACAACGCTATAATATAGTGGAGGATTTAGCCCAATCTCCATCCGCGATGTCGACTCTTGAAGTGCTGCAAAATTGCCCCTCCCAAAAGAAGGCTTTATTGTCAGCAATAGGTGGGATTGACCCAACGGATTCCAATCTTGTATCTTTTAATCATAAAGGATATGACCCTCAGTTACTAGCTCAACTAGCTTTCCTCATTCAAGTGAAAGCCCTCAACAAAATTGTTCATAGAACAATTATTGATGAGGGGGCATCCACATGTATCATGTCGATGAGTTGCTGGAAAACTCTGGGGTCTCCCTCTTTGTCGCGATCGTCAACAACATTAAAAGCATTTCATGGACGAACGTACACCCCGCATGGGATACTAAGTAATTTACAAGTCGAACTGGGGGGAAAAATAGTAGAAATCGATGTTGAAGTCATCGACAGAAATCTTGACTACAACATCCTACTAGGAAGACCCTGGATATATGCCATGGCGGCTGTTGTGTCGAACTACTTTAGGAAAATTGCATTTCCTTCCCAAGGAGGAATTACAATCATCGACCAACAAACTTTTCTCCACAACAGTTTAGAAGTTATGGGAAGCATTCCCATGATCCACGAAAGCCCTAGCATGCTTCATAATATCGGAGTAGGCCTACTAAAATACCCTATGTTAATGGGAACCTTTACCCTACCGCCTCCTACCAATTTGGCGGAAGTGGCTAATGTAGGAACCTGCAATATGATATCTTCCATTCTAAAGATATCAGGAAACAATGTTAAAATGGATCATTTGCAGGTTTTGCCTCTAACCCCACTAGAAATATTATAGCAATCAATGTTCTCAGCATGCGAGACAAACTAGCATCAATGCTCGTCAAGCATTTGGATAGATAGGTCTAAGGAATATGACACCCCTTCAGATCCTTGGTCACAAGTACACCTTACAGACAAAGGAATCATTCAATCAATGATGATCGATGGGGCACCATGGGAAGATCACCACCATCGTTCCCATCTTCCAACTTGTAAAGAAGATAACTCTGACGACCTACAACATCCTTCAATATTTGACTTTCTAACGAATACTGTAAATACGGTGCATTCTGAACGAAACCTATCCAACATCGAAGAGACTATTGCCGTAAACATATCAACCAAAACAGATGTTGTAGAGAACATTCATGTTGGCAAATCTTGTTCTTCTTCCGAACCGGAAATATATAGCACTCTCTTTTGCGAGTTTAGAGATGTATTTGCTTGGTCATACGATGAAATGCCAGGTATCGACTCGAGCATAGTTGAACACGAGATTAATATGTATCCATATGTCAAATCGGTACGACAACGGCTAAGGCAGGTGCACCCCAAGAAAGTCGTTGCCATCAAGGCAGAAGTCGAAAAACTCCTCCATGCTGGTTTCATTTACCCTGTTCCTCTAACCGATTGGGTATCGAATATTGTTCCTGTTATGAAAAAACAAGGAACGATTAGAGTGTGCATTGATTACAGGGATGTAAATCAAGCTTGTCCAAAAGACAACTACCCTACACCCTTTATCGACTAGATTATTGATGAATGCACTAGCTGCAAAATCTTTTCATTCATGGATGGATTTTCCGAGTATAATCAAATAAATATATGCCCACAGGACCAGTGAAAGACTGCATTCATTTGTTCGTGGGGCACATTCGCATATCGCAAGCTATCCTTTGGTTTGAAGAATGCAGGGGTGAATTTTCAGAGAGCAATGAACTATGATTTCCATGACATCAAAAACATCGTTCAACCATACCTCAATGATCTCCCAGCTCATTCGCGAAAGCAGACCGATCATCCGCGCCATTTGAGAGCAATATTTATACTTTGTCGACACTACAAGATAAGGCTCAATCCGCACAAATGTGTGTTTTGTGTCAGTTCCGGTCGTTTACTTGGCTTCATTGTCTCAAAGGATGGGATTCGTCTTGACCCTTGTAAGGTTCAGGCAATCATCGATTTGCCTCCACCTTGAAGCCTGCTTCAGATTCAGAAACTCCAAGGGAAAGCAAATTTCCTCAGGAGGTTCATTCCAAATTACGTTGAACTAGCTAAAGGTTATACCCGTCTGTTGAAAAAGGATGTACCCTTTATTTGGGACCAGGTCACGCAAGCCTCCTTTTACGCTTTAAAAAAATCTCTAATACAAGTGTCAATAATGTATGCTCCTGATTATCAAAAAGACTTTAACCTGTATCTGGCTGCAGCAGATACGACCATAGCAATGGTCTTAGTTCAAGAAGACAATGGAATTGAACATCCTATATATTATTTAAGCTGAAACTTAAATGATACAGAAACGAAATACTCCTACTTTGAGAAGCCAGCCCTCGCAGCTGTTCAAGCAATACAAAGATTTCGACACTACGTCCTCCTTAGGAAAACTACCATTTTGTCAAATTGCAACCCCATGACTTATATATTGTCGCTACAGTTGTTGGGGGGTAAGTATTCGAAATGGATAGCAATTCTCCAAGATTTTGATTTGGAATTTAAAAGATCCAAATCAAAGAAAGCCCTGGTATTCACGGAGTTACTATGCGATCTCCCATCGTCGTCCAACGATGCAACATCCGAAGAAGCAATCGTGGATGAAAATTTTATGAATCCTCAAGGCGATTGTGGTATGAGATAAATCATTACTCTCCATATCCAAACATATCAGGTCGTAATAACCACGATCCGTTAAAATTCGACGTATTTGATTACCAAGCAAAAGAACTATTGATCGTGTGATACTGCTTTACTTCGTGTATTCGATACCGTTCTCGGAGGTGCCTCACTTTGAGAGCCGATGTCCTGAATGACTACCATCAGCGCATGGGGGCAATCAATCTGGTTAATGCTACATGCAAAAAATTTGTGAGCATTGATACTTGGCCAATAAGTTCAATGGATTGCATAACCAGTTAGAAGTTCATCATGCTCCAATTCGATAGCAAACTAGAAACCACCACACCGCTGCAACCAGTAGTAGCTGTTGGGCCATTCGCCAAATGGGGCATAGATTTCATGACATGTAACCCCACCTCGATCGGGGGGCATGGGTACATAATAGTCGTAGTGGACTATTTTACCAAATGGGCCGAGGTGATGCCTACATTAAACAACAACGACGAAACGACTGCCCTTTTCTTTTTCAATCACGTAGTCTCCAGATTCAGCGTTCCATAGGCCATAGTCACAGATCATGGATCGCATTTTCACAATCACATGATGGTTGAGTTGGCTGCCAAATTAGGATTGTCCCACGACAGCTCTACTCCGTACTATCCGCAAGCTAATGAACAAGTTGAAGTAATCAACAAAGTCCTAAAGCACATGCTACAAAGGATGATCGGAGCCCACAAATGGGATTGGCACCTAATCCTATACTCAGCCTTGTGAGCATACCAGACATCGATAAGAAATGCAACTGGATTCACACCTTTTCAATTGGTGTATGGTCTCGAAGCAATCTTACCAGTCCAATGTGATATCTCATCCCTCAAACTCGCAGTCGATCTTCTCCCCGGAACCTCAGAAGAAGAGGCTCGTTTCTTGGAATTAATCCATTTGGATGAAACCCATAGTGATGCAGCTTCGGCTAACGAGGCCCATAAGAAACGAGTCAAGGCATAGTTCGACAAGAATGTTAAACCTCGCATTTTCTCAGAGGGTGACCTGGTATTACTTTATGACCATGAATCTGATAAATTGGGAGCAGGAAAATTCAAATCGTTATGGATGGGTCCCTACATTGTTAAACGAGTATTAGCAAAAGGAGCCTACAATTTGATGGACTATGATGGGATTCCACTGGCACAACCTCACAACGGGTTGTACCTCAAACGCTACTATGCTTGATCGTGCATAGTAGTCCTCGTGCTTTTGTTACATTTTTGTTTTCGCCAAAGAGCATTTAATTTGGTTAAGTAATCCACTTTTTGCATTCAGCATTGTCGAACCTACTAGAATCATTCGTTGGATATGCCGACGGAGCAAGTCGTAGCTCGCAGAATCTGTCTTCTGCGGCATGGGCCATTTTCAATCCCAGCGGCGAGTTAGTAAGTTTCAGAGGAGTATGTATTGGTCGGTCTACGAACAATATTGTTGAGTACAATGCATTAATAGAACTCATTTCTGATGCCATCGTACATGGTATATGCCGACTTGTCATCAGGCTAGACTCACAACTCGTCATTCTACAACTCATTGGCATCTATGCTGTATGAAATCTAGCTATCTATCGCATGTTCCTAAGGGTCAAAATTTTGGAAAGACATTTTGATTTCATCCAATATCAACATATTTTGAGAAGTTTAAACACATTAACAAACTCATTGGAAAATTATGTGTTAGATAGACATTTGCGACATTTATAAAAATAAGCATCACATCAATATATGCAGCAGGATCATGTAACTGAACCAAAATAAAGCTCCGAAAATCAAAAATATATATTCCATAAACTATTTATGGTCTGTACATAATGTTCTGTAACCAAGACAAAATTGGTCAAATGACCCAAAACTCAAAAATGCTAGGGGGCACCCTAGCCTAATGGCGCTGATGATAACAGGTCACCGCTTATGCAATCATGCATAAGAGCCTAGTCCATCGACTCGGCACTCCAGTGGTATGTTGCTGCAATCGTAAAGGCAGCTCATCAGTTCTCATGTCTGGGATGCCAAGGGTAAGACCCTGAACCTGGTCCTGTAGTGCTGAAAGAGTCTCGGCCACGTCAAGGTCGTGAAGGATAGCCCTCCCAACTGCTTCTCCTGCTGGAGCGGCCGCTGGGTCTCTACGGTGCGCTGTTGGTCGAACTGGGCCAACATTTGCATGTACACATAAGTTTTGATTAGTCTTGATCAAAAGAATATAAGAACATTATAAACAACAACGAACAGAGATATGGTCAGAAGAAAATTAACCATTACACCCCACTGGTCTCCAGCCGACAATACCAAATCCGGATCACCTTGGAAGTCCATACCAGCATATAGGAACCTGGCATAGACCATCTCCTGACAGTCAAACCACTCAAAGGTCTCAGAGAACAAAATCTAGGCTGGCCAGCATGTCGAGACATGAGATCAACCCATCTCTGCATCCGTGGTTCTGTCGGTGGAGGTAGGCCAAGTGATAAATATTGTGGCTGCATCAGTGGGATTCGCTCCAAGGCGAAAGTAGTCAAAATGGAACCATAACAAAAGTTCTTATATCTGCCACTCTTCACCTTGGTCAAATTTTCCTTCATCACAGAAAGTACTGCATCACACCAATTGAACACCTTTGGTTCAAGGCATTCCAGAGCATACTGCATATAAGATCTGTTGGCTGTATGGAGAGCAGAACTACCAGCTAGTCTAGCAAAAGTAAACAGGATGGTTCGCAAGGGCTGGTCAGTGACGTCTCGAATGTTGATCTTGTCATCCGCACTCGGCTGAGATCCCTCTCTACAATGTCGGCGAATGTACTCCCTTACAGACTCAACCCCACGGGCGGATCCTGATAAAGAGAGAGGGGTGTCGTGCCTCGACAAGCCGGTCAGAAAATAGATGTCCACCACTGTCAAGGGGATCAATTTGCCCCTACTCTGGAATACCTGGTTGATAGGATCCCAAGCATTGATGAAATACTACAACAAACTAATTTGTTGCCTCATGCTCGAGATACGAAAAAACTTCAGCAAGCCACAGTTTTGTAATGCAGCTACTGTGCCCGGATCATGTAAAGAAACAACATCCTCTTCTTCATGCTCGCGTTCTCACCATGTGACAACCATTTTCCTCTGATGAATCTCTGAAAAACAAACAAGGGAAGAGTCAGGATCTTCATTTGGTGAAAGCAGGCAAAAATTTCATGAGGAAACCATGCAAAAATTTTCCTCCCTACGCCCATCGCACCCCAGCAGGTGTTCTAGGAGCGATGCATACTGACTAGTCAGTAGAGACATCAGTATGCATCACATCTTTTGACTAAGGAAGGGTGCGATGATCCTAGAGCAAGTTCTTCAAACCCTAGGGGCTCAGCAGAATAGTAAAATGAGCTCAAAATCCAAAATGAAAGGCATGAAATGAAATAGCACAAGTTTAGCTCCTACCTAGTCCGAACGGCGTCGAGAATTGTCCACAGAATCTCCCGGAATCTGCTGGTGAATATCAGGGGGGGAAAGCACCTCCAGAGCTCCAACAAACCAAATTCAAGTGAAATGGTAAAATGACAGTTTAACAGGTAGTACTATCTTTGAAAGAACAAAATGTTAAGGATAAATCGAAAAATCAATGACCATCATGGCGAGCAATGTTGTCATAGAGTTCAAGCTCATTAAAAAATAAATTCTCCACGAGCAGTTTTAGCGCATAGTTCATGCTCGTTAAAAAATAAACATAAGTCATGAGCAAGTGTTTCTCCCCGCTTTTAAGCTCGTTAAAAAATGAATGGGTAAATAACCATTGTGAATACCTTATCGCTAGCTTTTGAGCCTTGGTCATGTTCTTGCCATCACCTCCACTCTGTTTTTAGCCGATCATTCACCCCCACATGATTGTTTACCCCTTCGAGGAACATCTACGAAGAGTGATTCTGCTAGCCATCCTTGTAACTCTGTCGTGATTGGAAAATTCCAAACCTTACTTGGAATCAGCTGCTACTTGAAACCATCACTCGTTCCTCGAAAACGAGTCTTCTTTAAGCTCTTTTCACCTGACTCGTAAAATATGAAAAAATTGCGAACGATTGGCCTCTCCGGCTCGTTAAAGGCATCAGAAGTGCTATCCCTCCTCTAGATTTTAATCTTTTTGGACCTGAGGGATTATTACACAA
>APFE030313093.1:1797-19480 GCA_000404065.3 Pinus taeda
CAAAACCCTTTTATTCTTTAGACTTATAATGCAGAAAAGGTTAGGAAACTTATTAGAAAACCACTAGATTATTATTCAAAAAGCATACCTTCCAAGCGCTCCACACCTAGTTGGTAGCCAAATGGGCCAACCAACCCACTGGCATATGAGGAGTTTCTAGCTAAAGTTGGTGGCATCGTTAATATTGGAATTCAACACAATTAGTGGGGGTAAAACCAAATTCAACAGTGGTTAGAATGAATCTCAACATTAAAACAATTGTTTGTTATAACACATGCCCAAATGGGGAGTCTGCGAGGTTTAACCCCGAATCACCCCCAAAATAAACAATTCCACTTGCCAACAGACCACGTGGGTGGTGTAGAAACTCCTTGTAGATTTAAGCTTCTAATTGTAATATGCTAAAACAATAGACTTTAATATGCTCAACTAATCAACATAAATAATTGAACAATCATCAAATCACAAAGCATACAAGAGAAAGAATTCAATCAACACATTACATAATGATTTCTTGGGGAAAGCCACAATTAAAAATCCCTGCTATCTGTATATTGCATTAGTCAAAAAATATGAGAATATTACAATTCTTTGCTCAATCCTAAGCAACCTCTATACTATCTCTATCTATCTCATTGCTTCCTAGGCTAACTTTGGCCAACACTTATCTAGTTTCCTAGCCTTCCAATATCCTACTTCCTTGTGATGTTAAATGAGGAATTAGGCCCTTAGTTAATAGAAATTTTCCTCCATTAGATTGCATAGTTCCTTTAATCTCTTCCTCTGACTACCTGCACCACCTGTACTATTCGGAGGATTATACCATTGATAGGACAATGTCCCTAAACTCCAATCTCAAACGAGTCTTTCTCATATCTGAAATGCATGATTTATTTATGAGTGAATCATCAGTTAACTAGTTGATCACTGCAGGCAATGCCACACTCCACTTCAGGCAGCACCACACTTGACTATATGAAACACCACACTGCTAGACCTCCCACTAGTTCCTCCAACAATTTGAACTAGTTTAACTGAATTTAACTTAGTTACAATGAATTAATTAATTACAACTCAAAATAACTCAACCAAAGATCCTATAATGTAGGAGACACTCTACATGACTCTAGTTATACTCTCAACTCGAATTAATTGAGCCAACTAAGTCAAATTAACTTAGTTAACTAATACAAGTTGTCATGATATCTGGAATTACAATTTTATTCCCAATTTAATTCAAGGAAAAATAAAATCGGGATCTTTCTTTATGTTATTTTTAACATTTCTTGTTGATATTTTCAACATTCCCTCTCAACAAGAAAGGGACTCACATATATCCTAATCTATTACCTTTGGAATATTTTGCATACAACTATTGTCATTGTTGTTGTTTCTATTGCAACATTTGCAACCAAAAAAAGCATCCAAACAAAATAAACTGAATCAATTGTGTCTTCAATTGTCTACTGGGAAAACTGTGTTGTTGTTGACTCCCATGTTGAGCCTCTTGCTTTGATTTCAACACTACTCTGCACTCCTCAGTATCTAATTGACATTGATCCTCCTGCTACTGAATACAATGGGCCCCTATAGCAAGGTAATGATATATAAGATAAAAGAACACCTCAATGGACCGTGCCCAAGTTTTGAAACTCCTGGACTAAGGTTTCATATCACCCCACCTCACACCTGGAGGTATGGTTGCATGAGCTCCCTCTGTGCACTTGGATTGAAATCTCCTCCTACTGGAGCTCTCTTCTTGAGTGGATGCCTCCACTCTTCTCCCTGTGTGTTTCTCAACTTGTGGCTACTCCACAACTTCCTAAGGATCCTTTTGAGGTTGCATGTTGAGAGTTCTAACATGCTCCCTCTCAACCACCAAATCTCTAGTCTTTGCCTTTCTCCTCAAGGCTTTGCATGCATGAGCTAAATCTAATCTACTCATATTGTTGCTGCTACTGCATCCACACTATCGTTGCAAACAACTGAAATAATGAGTCTGATCTCCCCAGATCCTGAAATACTAGCTTCCATAGGGTTTCTCCCTCTGAAACTAAACTCCCTTTGATTTTTTATCTCCCCGTGGGAAATCTCATTTCTCCTCAATCTACCAATATCAATGATCATAGCTCCTTTTTGTGTCACTAAACATTGGCTCGTTGATCTGCCCACTAGAAACCTTCTAGCTCCACTAAGAATTATGCACATAGGGTCTTCTGGATCTTCCCTGAGCTAGAGCTCCATCAATTTGCAAGGAAAACTTTGAATTCTTTTCTTCTAGTGTGATTTCAGCTCTAATACCATGTATAAATTCCTTGTACATTCAAACTGCTAATTGTAATATTCTAAAATGATATACTTGAATCTACTCTACTCATTAGTGGAAATAATTAAACAATCACGAAATCACAAAGCATATAAGAGAAATAATTCAATCAACACATTATACAATGATTTCCTGGGGAAAACCACAACTTAAAACCCCTACTATCTGTATATTTCATTAGTTAGAAAATATGGGAATATTACAATGCTTTTCTCAAACTTGAGAAACCTTTGCACTATCTCTATCTATCTCACTACTTCCTGGGTTGACTCTAGCCAACACTTAGCCAATTTCCTAGCCTTCCAAGCTCCTACATCCTTGAGTTTTTCAATGAGGAATTATGCCCTTATTCAATAGAAATTTTCCTCCATTGGATTATGCAGTTCCTTTAGGCTCTTCCTTTGGCTACATGCACCACTTATAACTCATGTGATTATACAATTGCTAGTATATTGTCCCCAAACTCCAATCACAATTGGGTCTTTCTCAGATCTGACATGCATGAGTTATTTATGAGTGAATCGTCAGTTAATTGGTTGATCACTGTAGGCAGCACCACAATCCACTTCAAGGATCACCACACTTGACTACATGCAACATCACACTACTAGACCTCCCACTAGTTCCTCTAACAGTTGGAACTAGTTTAACTCACTTTAACTCAGTTAGAATCAATTAATTAATTACAACTCAAAATAACTCAACATGACTCTAGTTAGACTCTCAACTCAAATTAATTGATCCAACTAAGTCAAATTAAATTAGTTAACTAATACAAGTTGTCATGAGATGTGCAATTGCAATTTTATTTCCAATTTAATTCAAGGACAAATTAAATCAAGATATTCTTGATGTTATTTTTAACATTTCTTATTTCTATTTTTGGCAGGTGGGACTTGGTAAGTCTGCCTAGCGCAAATTATTTAAACCATGCCATTTGAATGTGTCAGAGGAGGAGGTCATCACTAGAACACGCTGCATGGGATGAGGACTGGAACTACAAGAAGGATTTCACATAAATCAAGGATATTCCTGACATATTCTAGGGAATATTTTGATTGTTGTGACATCTTGAAGGTTCTATAGGGGAGCCACAGGTGAAAATTATAGAACCTTGTCAAGGTTATACTCATTTTTCATGAAATTTCACAAGGAATTCATTGATGCAGTCAAAATTGGGACAAGAGAAATAGATTTTCATGTTACTCCTAGAAGTGAGGTATTCTCATGTATTTTTCCATGTACTTGCCTTTCATTTTGCTGAGATAATATGAAGGCCTCTCCACTTCGAAGTTGGGCCCAGATATGTAGTTCACACATCATCAATGAACTCCACTAATAAATATTGCTGCATTGTTTATGATGTCTTTCATAATGTGTTTCTTCTTCATGGATGTTTTATTCATGGTATTTTAATGCTCTTTAAGAAATTTTGTTTAACATAATGAAAGAAAATATCGCAGGTCAATTCTTGAAAGTAAAAGAAAAGAACATCTTGTTAAAATTGGGAAGTTGTGGCAAGTTGGAAACTAGATATTGTGGGTCATTTGATCTCCTAGAGAGAATTTTCATCATTGCATATAGGCTTGCATTGCCTACATCTCTGCATAATCATGATGTTTTTCATGTTTTGTTTCTTACGAAATATGTCACTAGAACTAATCATGTTATTGATTGGAAAATGATTTGGGTAGGATTCGAGGGAGACTTCCAAGTTTAGTTCGTGCAGATCCTGGAAGACAAGGTCAAGGTTCTCCACAATCGATCCATAGGCATGGTAAATGTACAATGGACATGCTCGGTCCTAAGGATGTGACTTGTGAGCAAGAAGAATTCATGGAGGGGAGACATCCTAACCTTTTTTACTGATATATTGTATATGATTCTATATTTGTATATATTGTGCACTGGGGGAGGAATGCAATACCCCCACCTATTTTGAAAATGTAAATAAATCTATTTTTTATATTGGATTGTTGACATGGATACCTTCAATTTTTGGGTTGGTGCGCAAAACATTTTGTTATTTGCCATGTTTGCCCATGTAGTTATTTTTATTCATGCTTTGGAGCTATCATGCTCAACATTGTAAATTTGCACATATCATGATATTAATAAAATAATGTTGGTTGTGGAGACAACTCCATGGAAATAGTATGTGTGGCGTAGCTCCATGGAAAAAGGAAACGATTGGGTATTTTTGGTGAAAAGTGCACTTAGGGCCCACACGGGTTCCAGAGGGTGCCACATGGAAAGTTAAGGTCATGTATACATAAGGAAATGTAGTTTTTGTTTGATATTCATTCAATCAGTTAATCATTTAGTTTATTATTGATTATTCAGTGAGTCTTAGGGTGGAATATGAGGCTGGTTCATGTGTGGTTATTCATTTATATGTACTATTGGGATGCATCCTAATTATGATGTGAGCCCCTATGTTGGCTATGTGGAACTTGGTGCTTCGAGGATTTGATGGCCCTATTTAAGGCTTGGTGTCCATGAAGTTTAGGTTGGTGAACTTAGTTTGATGGTAGCTGATGGGTCTTGGTGTGGATTTAGCACTGAATTTGGAGTTAATTATTTTCAGCTATTGGTACTTGAATTCTTGTACAACAATAAAGCTCTTAGAGTTGTGTGCTAAGATCATCCTTGTTGACTGTAAGTTTCCATGGAAGGTGGGAACCACTGATAGATTCGAGGTGCACCACTTGCATGTCGGTTAGGGGAGTGTGAGCTTATGGTTGGAGACTGATGCTACTAGGGTTCATGCTTTGGCCAGGGTTTTATCTTGGTTTTCCACTTATTACCTTTGGAGTTGTTGTCCCAACTACGAGGGGTGGGGGGGCCCAATGGTTGAGCTTATGAATCACCACATCTATGGCTAGGTGGAATGTGGAGAGCCCATAACTAATTCGACTCTCATTTCTCAGATAAGAAATCACATTCTCATGTCTAGAATTTTATTTATGTGTTGCGCTCAATTAATAATTTCTATTTTTAAACCCTAACTTCTAGGTTCAAGCTTAATGGTTGGTAATGTATCTTTATTTTATGTTGCGTTCTATAAATTATAATGTATGTGATTTATAGTGATTGTATGGCATTTATAACTACATTTCATGTTGTATTTATTTGTCATACACATGGAATAAATGAAGACAAATTTGAGTGTTACATGTTTCTGCATTTAAATTAATTATAATTATGAAGTTCTGATGAGTGGTGTTTCCTAGCTGTGGGTTCAGGACACTAAAAATGGTATACAAGGAGTTATTTTTTAAGTTATGTTTTTTAATTAAATTTATTTGAAGACAAAGTATTGTTAGGTAAACTTGACTAGGGGATATAGTCAAATTAGACTAGGTTATAGCAGTGGTTTTGGTTCCATCGTTTTTTATTTGCCCATGGTAATTTTTCATGTGATGGATCCTTTAAAAGGTTGGAGGACTTCATTGTAATGGCTCCAAGGATGTGAGTTGTGAAGGCTCACTTGGCTTGCTTGGCCAGGGTTTTCACCAAGGGATCTAATGGAATTCCATTAGGCTAGGTTTTCCCCTGGAGTTAAGGCTTTTCTAGGGTAAATATTGTGTTTAATGTTTTATGTGTATTGCTGGTTAAAATATTCTTGTGGTAGATATATTTTCTACATTTAGTATCAGAGTGAAAAGTGGATGTGTTTTGGCTTCAGAAGAATGCTTCTATTGCCAAGGGTTATTTGGCCTAGTGGATGGAGAGATTGTTCATAAATTCGGAAGAGAAGCAAAATCAATATATATTTGGTTAGATTTGGTGTGAGTGAGGTTTTGAAGTTGCCACTTCAGGATAGTAAAGGAGTTGGATGGATAAAGAAATCGATCGGTATGTTCAAATGCCTCTACCATTTGGATGGGAGAAGTGTGTTGACATGAACTTACGGGATGTTTATTTTCATACTTGCAAGACTCTTGCAAAGGATGCCAATAATTCAAGAGAGAATCTTGACTTGAACATTCCTCTACCACTATTTTTTCTGTGCTTTTCTTTTAATGATAAAAAGAGGGTACTTTACATTTAATTGATAAAAAGAAGGCATGCGTAGAAGTCGAGGTGAACAAAGAAACCAGTCTGGAAGCCTACAAATTGGAATGTGAAGGCTAAATTCAAGGATAAGGCTGAGACCCAACAATAAAAGAGTCAAAGATGTATGATGGCATGCCCAAGACGTATGAGCTATTTCAAATTTCCTTTTGTATATATGGTACGTTGATTTCTAGCTAGGAAAATGAAAGGTGAGGTGGACACTTCAAATGAGGACTTTAGGACGTAAGTGGCGAACGATAATGGCATTGCTATCGAAAATTTGAAGAGAGAAATGAAAAAGTTGTTGTTGAATTGAAAAATTCAATGCAAAGTTTAGGTTGAGATAGATGTGGTTATTTAGCACGATAGAAGCCTAAGTGAGGACCATAATGTCTATTATTGGATCCATTATTGAATCAACTTTTCATAATGAGAATATCAGTGAATAAATGGGTTTATAGGGGTCTATTTCCTCCATTCAAGGGAATGAGAAGTTAAATATTTGTGGTGGGAAATCTGGTGAGTAGTAATCGTGACACTCAATTTGTAGAGGAAACGAAATAATCCAAGGAGTGGAATGGACAAGTGGATCTAGGGCTATCTCAGTGCTAGAAGGTGGAAACAAAATCAAACACATCCAAATTAGTTGTGAAATGTTAAACAAATGAAAAATATTATAGAGAATTGTGATCTAGAGGTCGGTGTTTTGTTTACCATAGGTTGATCTCCATGTTCAAGGTGGGGTGATATAAGTTATGCTAGTCACGAAAATTTACAAGAGTATTTTACAAGTTCTGAAAACAATTGAGAGATTGTTGCGGCTACCAAGGGTTGCATCATTATTACACGCAATTTGTTCATGGTTGTTAGTGAAAACAAGTGAGTGTAAACCAAGAACTTGGAAGGCGATGGGCGAATTAGAAAGTCTTCTTGCTAAGTAAAGGTAACTTCACGTAAAATGTGAACTTCAATAGAGTCAAGACATTGTAGATTTGATTCATGAACGAAAATGGAGGTAGTGTGTGTAAGTGTATAAAAAGCAACCATGGGTATTAGTTACATGCAAAGTATTTGACAGAATGTGTGAATCAAGTGGTTCACAGAGTGTGGGGGTATATGTTTAACGAGAGAATTAGGCACAAAGTGTGTGTCGAGGGGGTGTTCATATAAAGATAGCTATAAGGGATAAACAAATAAAAAAATATTAGTATTATAATGGAGTCAATTACTGCATGTAAATAGGTATATTTCGTAATACCTGGTAAGACATGGACACCTGTTGGTAAATATCTGTAAAATCTGGTGTTAGACCTAGGTGATAAGGTGGAATGTCCGGTTAATAGATACCTTGGGCATCAAATTTCATGGGGTAAGGGAACAATTGAGCGGTGTTGACTCACTTGGCTGGTTTGGCCATATTTGGTCAGGGGAAACCCCAAGCCAAGGTTTTAGGGGGGCTGTTAAGTAAAATTGACTCGGGGATAGAGTCAAAGTTGATTAGGTTACAATAGTGGTTTGGGCCCATGGTTCATTGGTTTCCCATGCTAATTTATCTGTAGCGTAAGGAGCCTTTTAAAGGCCACGAGGACTTTAATGTGATGGGACCAAGGATGTGAGTGATGAAGGCTCACTTGGCTTGCTTGGCTAGGGTTTTGGCTAAGGGATCTAATGGAATTTCGTTAGGCTAGGTTTCTCCCCAAAGTTGGGGTTTTCCCAGTGTAAATGTCGTGTTTAATGTTTTATGTGTGTTGTTGGTTTAATTATTCTTGTGGTAAATAATGTTGAGGTCAACTTGATTGGTTGAAAAAATGAAGATTATTGTAAGATATCTCTATCAAACCTATCATTGTCATGTAGCAAAAGTGAAGTAAATAATTAACTCTATAGTAATTATATAGAAGTGGGAACAATGGATATCTACTAATGATGTCAAATGCATTGGCTTTTGGAAATGATGACAATTTCCAAATTACACTTCAAAGAACATATCTACAAGGGAGTGGAGAAAATTGGGAATGGAGGACTAAAATTTTCTAACAAAATTGACCACTGGCAAGGGAGAATTGTTAATCAAAATTATAGACAATTTTGGAAAGTTGAACTTAAATCAATCTCAATTAAATAATTCAAGGAAGAGAGAAGAAATAAATTATTGAAGGGAAATTCCTTTCATCAAACCATCACTTGGTGGCATTGGGAATAATTTGATTATACTAATAATGCTACAAACTACTTTGTTGTAGAGGGAAGGGAAAATTGTGAATTTATCCAACATTAAATTTATTTTTAAACAAATGTTACACATGAAACACTACCAAACTCCAATCACTTGCAACATATTATTTTGCCTTGAATGAAAGCTACATATAAATTCCAACCAAACTACATTGGTAACATAATCGTTAGGACTTTATTCCTTCTAGGGTTTTGAAATAAATATCTAGCACAACATCCACTTAACTTACCATGGCGAAAAAATTTCTTATTGTTTTTGTATGGCCTAATTAAAATGCCCCATTTCTCCTTTTTCCTTTTGAATTTTCTATTGGTTTGTGGACCTTCCCTTGCCATTCCTCCCCTAGAAGTGTTATGGTTGGTAGCACATGGCTTGTTTCTCCTAACAAAATGCCACATAATAGCTTGTCTTCCCACAAAATAAGAATACCTAGAAGTACCAACAACAACTAGTGCTATGGCATTTTTTCTTACAACAATGACAAACAATGTATTCCTTATTTGATACATACCCACAATTCTTATTTTTCTTCATCTAGCTAATCTGCTTGTTGGTTCTTTTGAGTGTAGGTGTAGCATGAGTCTTTGAACTCTTCTCATCATTTTCCTTATATAATTTTCCACAAGAAGGATGAGGTGGTAGTGGATTTCCACCTTCATGTACTATTTCCTTTTCTTCTAATGAGTAGGCCAACTATGCCATGTCAATTTTCCTTCTCAAACATGATCTTTGGTTTAATGGTTTTTTCCTCTTTGTCATTGAAACCCAAGCTATTATGGTTGACTCTTTATTCAACTACAATAGGGCCTTGGATGCCTTGTCTTCACTTTCCTAACCCATGTCCATCATATCCCATATACATTAAAAATTTAGATCCAATGTCTCTAGTGTGCTTTTCAAATTCACTAAGCCACTCTTGAGAAATGTCAACATAAGTTGAGCTTACTAGAGTTGTCTTGGTCATAGTGCTCTCCTTGACAATGGCAATGGAAGGTGGCATTTCTTTTCTATGCTCTCAGATAGTTTTGCAAATATTTTCCAATTCCTGATCTTTGTTTACCAACTCTTGTCATAGCTAGACTCATCCTTTAACTGCAACTATCCTCCTACCAAGTGTCCAATTGGATGACCTTCTCTCCCAAATGTCATTGGAGGAAATTTGAGCTTAAATGTGCCCATGAAATTTTCACATAATTTCCATGTCATAATATGTAAACCAATCAAAATCGTTTAAATATAAAAAGAGGTATAAGTAAATATTTTTGTGGGAAAAAAGAAAAATTGTTTTTTTAATTGCATTTTGGCTTATCTCTTTATAGGTTTACTCAAATTTCATGTGTATACGCTCGTTGGATGAAGAATTTAATTCCGCATCCAACGAGTACCCATCATGCATACTTTTGAGAAGGCTTGCATTGATAAAAATTGAAGATACATTAAAAAAGCATGTTCAACGCGCTTTTTTAATGTATCTTCAATTTTTATCAATGCAAGTCTTCTCAAAAGTATGCATGATGTGTACGTGTTTGATGCGAAATCAAATTTTGCATCCAATGAGTGTCTAGACGTGAAATTTGAGTAATCCTATAAGGAGATAAACCAAAAATATAATTAATAAGGTAGTTTTCTTTTTTTCCTCCAAAAGTCATAACTCTTATTTTATTATTTTATCTATTATTTTATTATTTTCCTTAGGAGACCACATTTAGGCTAAAATTTCCTCTAATGATAGTTTGAACTTTGTTATTACCCCATTGTGTCTTAACTACAATAAGGGAGTCTTATAATTCAATAAAATGCTTCTTTATCAATGGAGACAATTTTGTCAAGGTCTCAAGTTTCTTCTCCATTTCTCTCATACTCTAGTTAAAGTTGTTTCAAGTTCTTGTTCTCTTGTTAAACTTGAGTATTGATGGTCTATAAGTCTTCCACCCTCTCTATCTCTCTCTTTCCATTACCCACACTAGGTATTCAAGGTGCTAGTAGTCTTGTCATAATCCATGATTCCACTGCGCTAATACCTTATCATTTGCAAATGAGGACTTATAGCCCACTTACTCACTACTACACAGTGCACTAAAATCTGAGAGCCTTGTGTTGGATGTGTCGACATAATTGTGTCTTCACTCAAAAGAGCCTCATTTTCAAGGATTGTTGGTGCAATTCAGTCGAATAATTAATGGGAGAAATGGGCATCAAATATCTGATGCCACCCACAAGTTGATTAAGGAACGAAGAGGGGATTAATACTCTATCAAGTATCTCACACATAGTCCACTAGATATCTAATGGAATCCCGCCGGACGGTCCACAAATTCAATTATCAGAATCTGATAACATGGTGTTAGATAGTAGACAGGAAATCCACCAACCTCTAGTCAAATAAATGACAAATAGGAGATAAATATTTTGTCAAGTTTTCGATGCCTATGGTGTAATAATTCATATGGAGAATCGAAAAATTCGATGATAATTCATAAATTAGAATAAAACTCTGAGCTCAATAAATAACAATTAATCAAATCAATAATTTACTGAAAAAAAACTATAGATAATATAACTTGTACTTTAACCAATAAAAAAATACAACTTTGAACTCTTCCACTTTTTGTTTTATATTTTCATTTTAAAGCATTATAAACATAGTAGAAATATAAAGTATAAACATGGAATAATGCAAACGCTTTATAAGTACTGATACTAAAAATAATGTACGTTCCCTCTGAACAATAAAATAACACAACTTGGTATCTATAATTTTTGTTCCTGTATCTTGATTTTAAAGCATTATAAACATAAAAAATATAAAGTTCAAGCATGGGATAATGATTTTATGGTCCTTTGTTTAACGCTTTCGTGCCGTTTGTTCACATTAACAATTGAGTTTCGAAGACTTTGGTGAGATTACAAGTTGTTTAAACAACTTGGCCAATTGCTTGTATAAAATTTTGGGTCTGCTTAGTTGTTATCAGATTCTGTTAATTAAAGACTCTCTTTATAATCCTAATGCTCCTCTACATTTGGCTATTCCCTATTAAATTACTATTGTGGCCTTATTTGAATATTAATATGATTAATAGTTCATCAAACATCCTACATTATTAACTTAAATCAAAATTTTGTTATTGTAAAATTTAACAAAATATGAGGTTATTAAAATTCGATTGTGAAACTATCAATATGTATGTTAACGAATGTTTCAATTTTGGTTCAAAATTTTTAATTTCTTAAGATAAGAAGTTTGGTTAAAATTTTTTAATTTCTTAAGATAAGAAGATCATAGTTTAATTAATCAAGTTGGCAACCTAGTTTCTTAATTTTTTGAAAAAAAAAAAGAAGATAATTTTTTTTAATAAATTGGATTGTTTTCATCTCTTTAATTTTTGAAAAAAATTGATAATTTAATTTTTTTTAATAAATTAATTGGTTTTCATTTCATTATTATTTTATCATAAATGCTTACTTACTTTATGGTCAATTTTATATTCATCACACTAAACTCCATCACTGTGGGAAGCTTCCTGGTCATTTCTATATGGTATATTAGAAGAAATAGAAAAATCAATTCTGGGCATATCTGTGTATGGAAAGCTTAGGAAGGTAATAAAAAATATTCTGTTAATTTCTCTATATTATAGAGAAAAAGAAAAACAATTTTTTTTAGTGTAACATGTTGTGATGTTTTGGAACCCATTATCAATAATCAATTCTTATCAAACCATTAGATTGTACAGTTTTTTTTAAACAATAGTTTCTCATTAACAATTAAATGTTTGTTTTTTTGGGTTAAATATGGAATGTAGTTTATTTTTTTTGAAATAAAATGAATATGAGATGTTTGTTATATGAATTATTCCATATAATTTTGGTTGAGATTATGTTTTGTATTTTTAGTAAATTTATAAATTGATTTTATTATTTTGAAAAATTTTTGGTATATTATTATGCAGATTAAATAATTTAAAGTTAATATTTGAACAAATCCCTTTTGAATTTGGATGAAATTAATGAGAAAATATATTTATAAAAAAACCAAAATCTAGAAGATTTAGACTACAAAGTTACGATTGCAAGGCATTGAATCTATCTTTACATTTCAAAATACAATATAAATGACAAATCATTATAATTTTACCAAAAACCATATCGCCTTATTAGATAATGAAGAACAAAGACATTTAATTGGTGGCCAACCAACATCTAGGGTGGCTCAAATATGAAAAGTTAACATGTAATAAATTTATTTTATTTTCATCTCATTTTTTAAATTGGCTTAATATCTCAGTTCTAGAAATTAATTTAAGACTAGTACAACTACGATTAAAAATATTAATGTGGTTGATATAGTTGAAGGCTTTATAAATATAAACAAAAAAATTATTGCATCATGAAGAATGTCTTACTAATGTACACATTTACCTAATTAACCATCTATAAAAAAGTTGTGGGTCAACTTTAATTAAAAAATAATAATAATATAAAAAATAAATATTAAATAACAATAATATGAAAACTTATCGGGACAAACTATTAGAATTAAAAGAATCTCAAATTCCTAGGAAATTTGGAGGAGAAGCAAGTGCACAAAATCTCATTTTTAAAATTATTAAAAATAATAGACTATTTTGCTAAATATTAATTATTTTATATACTAATGAAATGTTTAAATAATAATGGCCAAGGTCTTTGAATTGACCGTAAATGGGTGCACTTAAGGCACTCCTTGAAATAGAATAACTTCAAAACTCTAGGAATTGGTGGGTGGAGCTCTGTGGCACGAATAAAAAAATCAACAGATCCTCATCCACTAATCCTCATACACTAAATTCCACAAATAAAGAAAATTCTTACATTGGTACATAGATAATGTCCTAATGAAAAATAATGTAATAGTTTAAAAAATGATTTTTTTTGGGTTTTTTTGCGTGGATATTTTTTGTTATTTTATCTTAAATTTGATTAGAAATTGAAAAATATCAATTTTAAGTAATTAAATTTACATAATTTAAATATTTTTATTGTGTTTCCAAAATATTAAATTTATTAAAAAAACAATTAAACAATTAACTATATTAGCAAAGTATTTTGGTAGAATTCACATTTGAAAAAAAATTGGCCACGTGTTTCAAACCAACAAGTGGTTCATCATAGAGACACTTGTTGATTCGAACCTTGTAGGTCAAAAAAAAAATTCATGTGATTTCTATGGAAAAACTTTACTTTATTCCTCATGAATCACAAAAAGTTGAATATAGAAATTAACTATATATATAAAAAAATGAAATTTACAAACTAGTTAGTGTTGTAACTACTACACACCTACATGCTGACTCTTAGTTAGAGCATGGGACTACATGCAAGATTCCTTCTGCATGATTTACTCCTTGATTTGCTCCTTCTTTAACTCCGCAAGTGGTTAGTTCTTCTGCGTGATTTACTCCCTGATTTGCTCCTTCTTTAACTCCACAACTGGCTAATTCTCTCCGGAACTCGTTGTAGATGTCGAGTCTTCTCATTGATCACCACTATGGTGCATTAACTTGGGATATTCACCCAGTAATGCTATATCATGAGCATTGTAACCTATTTTCTAATGAATCATTCTTTTGTTCTTTCGATTTTCTTTTAGTGTTTTTTTCTTTACAAAGCTGTGTGTTCAACCTTTACTAGCAGATTAGAATTATCCCCCACAAGACCATTTCTAGTAGCTGGGTGGTCTTGTGCATATATCTCACGTAAGCTCCTTGTTCTCTGATTTATGACAGGGGAATATGATTCAGTATTGGAAGCCCGATCTGGTCTTAGATGTGGATCATCATTTGCATGCACTAGATACGTGGTTCATCCAGTTTGAAAGATTCTTAGAGCATGGGTAGCAAGAGTGCTTAGAACCCCGAATTTTTGAGATGGAAAGTGCTCTATTCTTTTTTAATATTAAACAACTCAATTACTATTAAAAGATATATAATATTAATTTATTCCTAATAGCTAGTTTTTAAATAGATAATATATCAATACATTTATTTATTTGGAGTCCTAATACCCAATTTTCTAACCAATATATATTATTATTTTAATAAACAACTCTTATTATCAATAATATTTTTACCTACCTAATTAACTAATTTAAGTTATCTACCAATGGCTAGTTTTCAAGAGCTGACTCTGGGCAATGATGCATCCATGCTATTTATTCCTTAAGATCGATTGGTTCTTCACCTTACCTTGAGGATGGACCACATTAGTTGGTTCGAAACGTCCACCAAATCCTAATAACATTGATGAATCCATGCCATTTATTCCTTAAACTCGATTGATTCTTCACCTTGTTCTCAGGATAGACCACATTAGTTGGTTTGAAACGTCAACCAAATCCTAATAAACATTAGTTGGTTCGAAACATCGACCAAATCCTAATAATGTGATTAATCCGACAAACATCTATCCATAATATTGTTTATATAAATAATTTTAATTATAAACCAACTTTTATTTTTATTTTATTTTTAGAATTTTAATTTTAAATATAAAAATATTAATTTATATTAATTTAAAATAATAGAAATTTTAAAATAAATAAATAAATATAAAACAAAAAAAATAAAGTTGTCCCAAAAATTTTAATGTTGTGGTCACCCATTCAACCCACAAGGTGATAAAACTCACCGTAATAAAGAAATACCCTATTGTAAAAATAAGTCGCTCTAATGTGCATTCATCACGCGTTCATCACACACAATCTGTTCTGGTCAAAATTCCATTTTAAACACATCTCTCAAATATCAAACATTTATTATACAAAAAGCAAAAGCAAAAGCCCATTTCTAACATGCATTATACAAATGCAAAAAACTTTCTTCAAGCAAAATATATTTCTAAACCATAAGAGCACTACAACACTCATACTAAATAGATGAAAGGGGATGCCATCTAACAAACACAACATGCAATCTCGCTGGAAGAAAGACCTCTTCCAAAGAGTTGGAAAACTAAAGTACATATTAAATAGAAGCAAAAATTGGGTCTGAAAAACCAAAGCAAGCAGACCTAATAGGGAGTATTAGGTCCCGTTGTCCTAAGCTGGAGACAGGGTTCTTATTCAGATGCCCTCCAAATTCACCCCTCCCAAATTTTATTCCTAAACTTATTCAGATACCCTGCAAATTCATCCCTTCCAAATTTCATTTGCCATTATCTCATACAAAGGAGATCTCCATTCAGGGGATTGTTTTTGGTTGTATTCTTTCCACTCTTCCCACCAAACCATAAAGCTACTTCCTCCCAAGAAAACATCTGAAGAAATGCTGAGATTGTTTACCATCATTCCCACATTCCTTTCAAACTCTTGAAGATTTTGTAGGCTTTGGTGTTGACCATTCTTAAGATTTTTCAGGTCTTTCATAGCCTCTTCTACATATGCCCAAAATTTGGAGTTCTCGGTGAGGGATGCAAGCTTTGTGCGGTGTCCTCTAGCCCTTGAACTATAATAAGTTATTTCTTTCTCTTCCATCCATTTCTCAAGAACTTTATAACGGGTGGGTCTTCCATATGAAAGGTAGTTTCCCTTACCCTTACATATGTGATAATAATGTGCAATATCCAGAGGCTCTACAAGTCTTCTATATGCAGGGCCAGCATTTATCCACTTGTTTTGGGATGGGAAATCACTTGGGAACTCATGACTCTTCCACATTTCAATAATATAATCCCAAAACTCCACGAGCTTTAACCTCCGTACATCAGCCTTGATATCCCTCCTGTCAATTTGGTTCTTGAAGGCATCATAATACAATGTTTGTTGTTGTTCCTTTACACAAACCTCTTTGTACCACTCGACCTCTGCCATACTGAATTGCCTTTGGCTTAATAGAATAGCTAGCCTATCAACATTTTTGTTACGTTTATTCTCAGTTTCTAAAGCGCTTCGTAGAGCAGGGCCTGCATTTTCATCCTGCACAAATATGTCATCACCAAGTTAAGAACCAATGTGAGTGCTTGAAAGGATAATTCAAAACAACAGATAAGGAAATGTTTTATTAAAATTTAATATCAAAGTCTTACACAATAATATTTAAACCCTAGTTATAATGAGCCCACAATTTTGCTCAGAAAATAGTGGAAATTTAGGTATAATTTTGATTCCCAAGGAAACCTGGGTTATTATTCTTAAGCCATAGGATTTTGGGTGTCCAACAGGGTTTTTGATGGCGCTGAATCCAGTTGCACTATTAAAAAAACCATTCAAACAATCCCATGGTTAGATTTTTGGAAACAAAAAAGACTAGAATCTGGCTAAAAATAAGAGTGCTTAGAATCTTTGATGATCTCTGATACGTGATTCACCCAGTTTGGGCTACGTCCACCCCGAACAGCTAGTCCTTCCTTTCTATTATCCAACAAAATGAATAGACACAACCTACAGCAGATCTGCTGTAATATCCTCTATTTTCTCTCACAGTCTCACCTCTCTGCTTCTCACTCGGAGAATACACATCTATTACACAGCCTCAAATACAATTCCCTCATATGAAGAGAGGGGTTGCCTTCTAGGGAAAAAAACCCTAAACTAAACATAAGTTCTACTGTCAGATCATTCGCCTAATGAATGGCCGAGATTGACTAGAAATTACTATACTTTTACAAGGCAAATTTACATCTATTTTTAGCTTCGGGGGTGCTGCCCCCGGACCCCCACAGGGGGACAAGTCCCCCCTGCACCCCCCCGCGTGGAGGGGTGTACAAACTTCCTGGGGTATACATCCGATTGAAACAAAGACCTCTAAACAATCATGCTCCACATCCAACAATCTTCCATCTGGAGAATGATTGTAGCAACTCCATCGCTACTTCATTTGTGGGACAACGACTCCTCTTTGGACCTAGTTGTTTTTCATCTTCATCGTCATCCTTGAAGACCAATTGAAACTGAGCATATTCTCATTTTCTCCCTGGTTACAATTTTTTTTAGCATATCTGCAAGATTCTGGCTAGTGTGTATCTTTTCCAGCTTCAACTCTCCATCTTCCAACACTGATCGTATGAAATGGTACTTGAGTTGTATG
>APFE030313093.1:21172-44878 GCA_000404065.3 Pinus taeda
TTTTCAGGCACCTTTACTTTTTTAGTGATTTCATCAAGAACTGCGTATTCCTTGTTTTCTTTTTCCTGTTTCTTTTCCTACAACTGATTCTTATACAAGACCTTTTCATTGAATATTACATTTCTGCTCCTAATGATTTTGTGATTTTCGTAATCATATAAGCGATAACCAAAATCATTAACACCATATCTAATAAAAGTACAGTTCTTTGACTTTGCCTCAAGCTTTGTTCTATTTTCTTTATTAATATGGACAAAGGCCTCACAACCAAAAGGCTTTAAAAAAGAGTAGTTTAGCTTTTTACCTGTCCATGCTTCCTCTAAAACACCACCATCCAAGGAACTAGAAGGCCCTCTATTTATTAGATAATCAGCAGTATCTACAGTGTCTGCCCAAAACTGTAAAGGCAATCCTACATGCAATCTCATGCACCTTGCACGCTCCCTGATTGTTCTATTCATCCTTTTTGACACATCATTTTCTTGTGGTGTTCTTGGAAATGTCTTCTCTCTACGAATTCCATGCTCTAAACAATACCTATCAAACTCTTTGCTGCAATATTCACCTCCATTGTTTGATCTAAGACACTTCAATTTCTTTTATGTCTCAATCTCAACCAAAGCTTTCCATTTCTTGAAAGTATCAAATACATCAGATTTATTCTTAATCCAATAAATCCAAGTTTTTCTAGTTGCATCATCAATAAAAGTAACATAATAATGATAGCCACCAAGAGATGATACCTGAGTAGGTCCCCATACATCTGTATGCACAAGCTCTAATTTTTCACTCTTCTTTTCTTTCCCAACTCTGAGAAATATGACTCTCTTCTGTTTTCTATAAATGAAATTCTCACAGAAGTCCAAATCAACATTCTTCAAACCTGGCAACAAATTCCTTGAGTGAAGAATCTTCATCCCCTTTTCACTCATGTGTCCGAGCGTATGATGCCAAATGCTGCATCTGCTCCTTTGGAAGTTAAAGCATTAACAGAGTTAGAAATACCATTACATAAATACAATATACCAACCTTTTCGCCTTTTGCTATTACCAGAGCTCCTTTGGTGACCTTCCAAGCTTTATCTGTGAAAGTTGTCACACAACCTTCACCGCCTAACTGCCGTGTTGAAACAGATTTTTCTTTAGATCTGGAACATGTCTTACCTCCTTTAGTAGCGATTGGTTTTCATTCCGCTGTTTTACAAGAACCTTACCCATTCCAACAATTTTACAGGGTTTATCATCACCCAAACGAATTTGTCTAAAATCTCCTTAAACATAGTCATGAAAGTATTTCTTATCAAGTGTGGCATGGAATGAGGCCCCTGAATCTACCACCCAGGAATCAGTAATACTTACAAAAGAAAGAATCAAAGCATCTTGTAACACCTCACCTGTCACATTTGCTTCATGATTGTTTTCTTGTTGTGCATCTCTTTATTTTCCCTTCCAAGATCTACAATATTTCTTTAGGTGTCTTTTCTTTTCGCATTTCCAACACACTATCCGCGATCTGGACTTGGATCTGCCTTTCCTTGATTTACTACGATATCCTAAGCTGTTTCCTCTTTCCAATTTTATTCCCCTAGAACATCATCAAACTTTAAAGTACTAGATCCAGAAACAAAGTTACTAATGGCCATTACTAAACCATTTCAACTTTCTGGTAATGAGCACAAGAATAACAAAGCTCTAACTTCATCATCAAAGTTTACCCCTACAAAACATAACTGTCTTGTAACAATATTAAAATCATTTAAATCGTCTGCAACAGATCCACCTTCCGACATCTTCATATTAAATAACCGTTTCATAAGAAATACCTTGTTTGAGGTCGAGGGTTTTTCACATAGTTTCTCCAACGCCTTAAACTAACCCTCTGTTGTTGTTTCCTTCAAAATGTTGAAGGCGACCGACGCTGCAAGGCACAACCGTACTGTTCCGAGTGTCTTTCTATCGAGAAAGTTCCATTCTTCATCTGTCATACTTGTCGAAATTTGTGTTTTTCCGCCCAATAGTAGGTATAGATCTTTCTGATACATATAATCTTCCCTCTGCATCTTCCATAGTGAGAAGTTTTGACCATTAAAAGGGCTCTATTTATTGATTTCATTTGAGTTTTCATTATTTTCATAGTCGCGGCTTACTTGTAATCGACTTATTTGCATGTTTCTTTGCATTCATGCCTACTGAACAGACCTTGTTCTGAATTGCACAAACTTACATGGCTTTTTTACCTGATTATTACTTTTCACGTTCCTATTCCTCCTTTCGCCTTTCCTTTACACCTCTTAATACAATTGCTCGTAATAATGTTTGGAGTCGTTTAACGAGGCGGAGGAATTGCCCAAACGACAAAAAGTGGCCAGAATCCGGGTAAAAAAAATTCAAAAAATCTTGTAGATGCAGTGTTTGAATCATGTTTTTGATGGTGGAAATGGATTCAACACCATCAAAAACATCTAAAACACCTAAAATTTTGAAATTTAACAACTATAACTTGGATTTATCAAAATTCTTTCCCTCTAGACTATTGAACGTTGTGCCATGTCCACATCAATATGGGATCGAAATGGAAGAGACAGACGATGTGATGAGGATGGACTCCCAAAACCGTTGATGACGGAAATCCGAAAAAGAGGCCGGGAAGCAGAAAATGTGCATATCTTTGGGAGTTTAGCGTAGGCCATTTCTTCCCACCTTCGCTCTTGTCCAATCATGGCTCCGTATATATCCATATGGAAAATTCAGGACCTATCTTCAATAATTTAGATACCCAATATTTTACCCACTTCACACGAAGTTTCGGGAAAGAAAGATTTTGGGAATTTCTTCCCACCTTCGCTTTTGTTCAAACATCGTTTTAAATAGATACATATGGAAAGGCGTTGTCTATTAAGGTGGTAAATAAATTTGTTTAAATAGTATTAATTTAAAAATTTATTTTATATATTTAATTGTGTTTGAATTGTATTTTTTAATGGTAGAAATAAATTTAGTATTATTATTGAAATTGTATGGCATTCAAAATCTTGAATTTAACAACTATAACCTATCTTTACAAAAATTTAAATCAGATTTAATCAAAGTCATGCCGAAATTTCGTTGGAGCTATTTAGTATGTCCAAATGGAAAACGCTGCCAGTACGGCACCGAGATTGTTCCACAAACACCAAGAATTGACATTGACAAACGACAGTTTCTGACGGCGACCATATCGTCCCACGCAAATGAACGTCGATTGACCTTGACCACTACAATTTCCTCCCACTCCATTACCCATTGCACTGTTTTTTTTTTCAGCACGCCATTACCCATTGCACTGTTCCTTCCATCGATTTTCCGGGATATTGCCCATTACCCATTGCACTGTTCCTTCCATCGATTTTCCGGGATATTGCCGCCGTCCTCCAATTTTACTGCCTATATAATACACCTTGGTGCATGTTAATGATACGCCAAAACAATTGTGAAGCAATAGCAAATAAAATGGAATCAGAGTCGTCTACCCCGCGGTAAGCATGAGTTTGCAACTTACATTGTGATATTATGTTGCGTATGTTTTAAATGGATTGGTAGTGGCAGGTTGGCAGCATATGGTTGTCCACTACACATTTTGATTTTGTGTTTGTTTAAGAAGGTGAACCTTACATTTATCAAAATTATTGTGGTTTGGAGGGGGAATGTGAAATTTGTGTAGTGGGTGATAAAAGAGTTGAGTTTTTCTTTGAGGTTTGATCGGAATTTGGGTGGATTTATCTTTGTCTGTGGCGCTAATTCCAATGAGTTTGATTCAATCACCTGCCGGTGCACAGTCATAACATCGCTAACTATTCAGCCTGTAATCCTTAACATACTCAAAATTCTTTTTCTTAAGCATTGGGAAACTTTGTAGGATTAACGTCCCTTCCGACCAAAAAGTCTAGGCTCCAAACATTGATTCTGTATGTTGGAGGAATTGATAAATTGGGTTTTTCAGTGTAGTAACATCTTTATAGTTGTTGGTTTTGTCTGAAGTGATAAAATGATGGTATTTATTTGTAATTTTGAATGGGGTCGTGGTAAACAGTGGTACACAATGGTCTGGTCTGTAATTAGTAATGAGATTTTGATTCCGTCAAAGTAATGGGAGATCCAATAGTCTGGTGCTTGACTTTCTGGTAATATATAACTGCTAATTTACAGAGATGTTGGGGCAGGTTCACTGTTGGTCAGGAGATTGCAACTTTCCTTGTTTCATGCGGAATACTGTCCAAGGCTTGGGAAGAGGCACGTCTTGCAAACAACTCAGAGAGTTATAGTGTGAATGAGTATGAAGGCGTTGCATACGCTGCCTTCCCTTCGTTTCATAAAATTGAAGGTTTCATTGTCAAGGAGAGCAAATATGGAGAAGGCAATATACAAACTGACAACAAGGTCTTCTCTGGTTTCCTCAAGGGTAATGATGGCCAACCAGCACTTGTCCATGAAGGAGCTCTTAAGTTGTTCCTACATATTATGGAGAATACAGATTTCCAAGCACAGGTAAATTACTTTATCTTTCAGGATGGAGTGACCTTGGTTGTTCATAAAAAAGTGATTGCTTCTTGGCATATCAGAGATTAAAATTTTGAAAAAATAGAATAGTAAGATTATGTTGATGTATTTCATGACCAAACAGATGCAGATTTACACGGATTCAAATCAAAGGAAGCTCAAACCCATCATATTTGTGGGTCATGCCTTGGGAGGAGCAGTTGCAACTTTGGCCACACTATGGGTATTGGAAAAGAGGCTGAGGCAAAGCTCTCCCTTCTGTATCACATTTGGTTGCCCTTTCGTGGGAGATGTAAATCTTGTTGGAGCAATAGACCGTGAGAACTGGGGAGGACGCTTTTGTCACGTGGTTTCCAATAAAGATATTGTTCCCCGGATCCTCCTTGCACCGTTTGAGTCCACTGCTGAACCCAAAGTAATCAATGGCAGCAGTGATCAACCTGATTCTTTTATTCAGGAGGCTTACAAGACTCCTTGTCAATATGTAAGGGGGTCAGATTACAACCCATATAAGCCACTTGGCACTTACATGTTTTGCTCCAGCCATGGTGCAGCTTGTGTTGCAAACTCGGAGACAATTTTGGAGATGCTTAGTTTCACAATGCAAAGCCAAGAAACTTGTTCCGACAAGATTGTCCAGGACTTCTTTTTAGAGCACATAGACTATGGCTCTGTGTTGCAGGATGTCATGCAAAACTCCATAATTGGCACTGGAATAGTAAATTCTAATTCAGAATCCAGTTTCGAGATGGGAATCTCATTGCAGTTGAACGCTATTAGCATTCGAGAGCAGGTAACACTTACTTCCTTCTTAAAATGAAAGTTCATAACATTTAAAATAATTTATGATCTGTGTGATTTGAGATTCATTTAGGTGGTTGGGAGTAACATTGCTATGCGTGTGATTTGAGATTAGTTTAGTTGGTTGGGAGAAACATTGATATGCTTTCAATTTGGGGTGATATGTTGAGAAGAGTGTTTTTTATCATGACTCTTAGTTGGGTTGTCTAAATAGTATATCAAAAAATTGAACTCTAGTTGAGAAACATAATATTTCTTCTAACTATCTAAATTAAACCCAAATTACTTATCATTGGTTTTAATTTTTTCATAATTTCATAATTTTTTATTTGACATTAAATTTTGGAGGTGACAATTTTGCTCTTGTTTTTAGCCAGATTCTAGTCTTTTTTGTTTCCAAAAAATCTGACCATGGGATTGTCTGAATAGTTTTTTTAATACTGCAAATGGATTCAGCACCATCAAAAACTCTATTGGGCACCCAAAATCCTGTGGCTTAAGAATTATAACCCAGTTTTCCCTGGGAATCAAAATTATACCTAAATTTCCACTATTTTCTGAGCAAAATTGTGGCCTCATTATAACTAGGGTTTAAATATTATTGTGTAAGACTTTGATATTAAATTTTAATAAAACATTTCGTTATCTGTTGTTTTGAATTATCTTTTCAGGCACTCACATTGGTTCTTAACTTGGTGATGACATCTTTGTGCAGGATGAAAATGCAGGACCTGCTCTACGAAGCGCTTCAGAAACTGAAAATAAGCGTAACAGAAATGTTGATAGGCTAGCTATTCTATTAAGCCAAAGGCAATGCACTATGGCAGAGGTCGAGTGGTACAAAGAGGTTTGTGAAAAGGAACAGCAACAAACATCGTATTATGATGCCTTCAAGAACCAAATTGACAGGAGGGATATCGAGGCTGATGTGCGGAGGTTAAAGCTCGCGGAGTTTTGGGATGAGATTATTGAAATGTGGAAGAGTCATGAGTTGCCAAGTGATTTCCAATCCCAAAACAAGTGGATAAATGCTGGCACTGCATACAGAAGACTTGTAGAGCCTCTGGATATTGCACATTATTATCGCATATCTAAGGGTAAGGGCAACTACCTTTCAGATGGAAGACCCACCCGTTATAAAGTTCTTGAGAAATGGATGGAAGAGAAAGAAAGAACTCGTTATAGTTCAAGGGCTAGAGGACACCGCACAAAGCTTGCATCCCTCACTGAGAACTCAAAATTTTGGGCATATGTAGAAGAGGCTGTGAAAGACCTGAAAAATCTTAAGAATGGTCAACACCAAAGCCTACAAGATCTTCAAGAGTTCGAAAGGAACGTGGGAATGATGGTAAACAGTCTCAGCATTTCTTCAGATGTTTTCTTGGGAGGAAGCAGCTTTATGGTGTGGTGGGAAGAGTGGAAAGAATACAACCAAAAACAATCCCCTGAATGGAGATCTCCTTTGTATGAGATAATGGCAAATGAAACTTGGAAGGGATGAATTTGCAGGGTATCTGAATAAGTTCAGGAAGAAAAGTTGGGAGGGGTGAATTTGCAGGGCATCTGAATAAGAACCCTCTCTCCAGCTTAGGACAACGGGACCTAATACTCACTATTAGGTCTGCTTGCTTTGTTTTTTCAGACCCAATTTCTGCTTCTATTTAATATGTGCTTCAGTTTTCCAACTCTTTGGAAGAGGTCTTTCTTCCGGCGAGATTGCATGTTGTGTTTGTCAGATGGCATCCCCTTTCATCTGTTTAGTATGAGTGCTGTAGTGCTCTTATGGTTCAGAAATATATTTTGCTTCAAGAAAGATTTTTGCATTTGTGTAATGCATGTTAGAAATGGGCTTTTGCTTTTGCTTTTTGTATAATAAATGTTTGATATTTGAGAGATGTGTTTAACATGGAATTCTGACCAGAACAGATTGTGTGTGATGAACGCGTGATGAATGCGCATTAGAGCAACTTATTTTTACAACAGGGTATTTCTTTATTGTGGTGAGTTTTATCACCTTGTGGGTTGAATGGGTGACCACCAGCATTAAATTTTGGGACAACTTTATTTCTATTTTTTTTTTCTATTTTTTATTATTTTTAAATTTCTATATTTTAAATTTAATATATTAATTTTAATTATATTTAAATTAAAATTCTAAAAAAAAAAAAAAAAAAAGTTGGTTTTTTTCTAAAATTTCCCACTGTGTGCAATTTATCTTTAAGCACAAAGCGTAATTCAGCACACTTTCCCCTTTGCAAAAATGTGTGTTCACACTAGATTGTTCTATGACTTGCGCACATACTTGGAATTTTTGAAAATTTCAATTTTCTTTTTATCAATCTCAGAAAATTTTGGTTTTTCTTGTACCTTCATTGAGCCTCTCTCAATATGTTTGAGTGTTGTGAAAGAGTTTGCTTGCAATTTTCTCGTTTTCACAAATTAGGCTAAAAGATTGATTTGGTGTGTGGTCGATCTATCAAAAGAAAGATCAATTGGTCTTACTTTGCTATCTTTCTATCTTTCTTCTTTCGAATAGATCAGATCTTGTGTCTATTTTTCTCTTTTGTGAATGATTGTTTCATGAATGAAAATCAATGTTTTACAAGAATGAATATGTTTATGAAAAGTGCTTCTTATGATGGGTTTGAAAAGAAAGGTCATTTTTCTTCCATTGCTAAAGTGTTTCTAAAATGTACTCTTTAGTGCATTGAAATCATAACATTCAATAGGAAAAATTCATTTTAGTGTTGATTGGTTTTTCCATGCATTTTGGAAATTTTCAAGTGATTGTATATCAAAGCGAAAAGTTTCATGATTTTGAGTTATTGGGAAAAGTGAAATTTTGAAAGTTAATTTCCATATTTGGGTAATTCAAAATTGAAGATCTACATTTAGGAAAACGGATATAGTGGGATTTAAGAGTTTTTGGCATTTCCGTTGAAAAATTGAAAAAAATATTTCCTTACCTCAATTAGAAATTCATTGAAAAGAAAAGATTACAATTTCATATTCAATTGCATTAAGGATTTGTGTCAAGTCATAATACCACCAGTTTCACTTCCATTACCTTTGAGTAAGTAACAACTCTTAAAATTAGCGCTAATAAAATCAATCTAGAATTTTTTATTATTTTAGGGCTTTGTTCCTTGTACATTAGATTAGGTTGTAGGGCTTTGGAATAGGGAAATGAGTTAAATTTCCAATGCCACAAACTAACATTAGCATCTTGCGATAGGGAGTATATCCATTTACTACAACTTGGCTCTAGGAAGATCCCCTTATAAAGGAGTTAAGCACGACATTATGTTAGACCCAGTGGAATGATTGACCCCACTTCATTGGTTACAGTAGAGTGATTTACACATATTAAAAATGGTGCCAAAAGGTACTTGGAAGTGAATTGGAAGTAAACCTCACATTAACCATGTTGAGGAATGTTAAGGGGATTGAGCGTTTTTACTCTGCCTTTGCATGTACATCTGATTTGTGACCCCCCCCCAGGTTAAACTCTTTTACATGGTAACCTTAGAGACCATAATCTTAGGGCTATTACTTGAGGTGACCTTGGAGGGGAAGTCTCTTCTGTACCTAGAACAAATGTTGACTAGACTCACTGAGACCTCTTTGGAGGGTATTATTTATTAGAGATTGAATAATTGAAGTTTACTTGCACCATATCATGTACATTAAGCAGGTTGTCACCATAACTGGTTCCACCCACTCTATCTTTAGCCACTTTTCACTTTGATCTCTGCAACGTTGGATTTCATCACCAACTAGTGATTTCGATGTGAAAATATTTTTTTCATGGTTTGATTCCTTAGATTTACTAGCGCATGTTATTTACTTGTTTTTACTTTTTATAGACTTTAGATTTGGATTGTGAATATTATTTAGTTTCTTGATAAAATTTCATCGTGGCTAATCTACCAAGGTATTGACATAGAATACAGGGTAAACCTACTAAATTTACACCTAGTCAATTGGAAAATATTAAAATTGAAAGGTCAAAATAAACAGGATCTGGAACCTCATAACAACCTACAACATCTACAATTTTAGAATCTGAGACAATGGAAACTGAAGTGAATCCAACACAAGAAGTAGAACCAGGCTTACTTCATTTTGGCACAGAAATTACCGAAGTTGTTCAAAGTGAATTTGATATTAGTGAAGTTTCAGACACAAAACTAACTAAACTAGCAGTAGAAGTACTTGAGTTTGATATTTTTCAACCTGAATCACCTTCAGCTATTATAGATCCTACTCCTGCTCCACCTTCACTCAAAGGAAGCTTATCATTACGACTAGATTACCTCCTCGTTTAATTAGCATTGAGGATATTACTAGGAACGAGGAAGAGGAATCCACTCGTACTCCAGTTACCACTATTGAACCTTTTGATCCAAGAGTTTTCCAAAGAGTTCCTTTTCTTCCTTTCCAACCTAATCCTTGGTATTCTACCCCTTCGAAATTTTTAGGTCGAAGTTTTCCACCTCACCAAATTCATTTTTATTCACCTAGATGAACCATGTCAAAAATTCCTCTTAGGAGACAACCTATTGATTCATCTATGTTTACAAGCTCTCCGAAGTCACTATTGTATGGTGGTCCTACAATTTCTCCTCGATACGAGTCACTTATTGGAACTTTTTCAGGAGATACTCCTTCTCCTCAACCTTCTACTTGGTCATCTTGTTTATCTACATCTATTGTTCAGAGCATGATATCCATGTCTGAAGCACCTTTGGCATTAGATCAATATGTTCACATGATATCCAGTAACTTAGTTAATCCTCAAGTAACCCCAACTAGTGTTTATTACCTGTTGGTGGGAAACCACCTTATCCTTCGCCTGGAGGACAACCTGTTGTTAGATCTTATCCTATAGTTGGAAGACAACCTTTTACTGAAAATTATGGTCAGATACCTTAGCTTGGTCTAGGCCAACCTGTTGTGTCTCAACCTTTGATTGTTACTCCTTACCTAGTGAGGAATATTATTTGGAACCCTGCTTTTTATCAACAACTTGTTCTAGTGTCTCAACAAGTCCTTGTTTATTAACTTGTTCATCCTACTGGATAATTTATTCCTTAAATAACTTATCCAGGTATTGTTGTACCTGTCCAGCAACTTATTTAGGAAATTACGCAAATGCCTATCCAAAATATTATCCAAGGAATTCTTCAAACACCTATTCAACAACCAACTCAACAGCTTGTTCAAAAACCAATTCAACAACCCACTGAGAGTGGACTTTAAACAACTATTTAGTAAATGATTACAATTTCAGCTCAGACACCTTTCCCGGGAGTCTCATAAATGGATGTTCAAGTTACCCCTCAAATACCTATTCCACAGACTACATAAGTCGCCCCTGAGGCATCTAGATATCAAACTGGTCCTACTATCAAGTATATGCCATGGATTCATATTAGAAAACCTGGTACAAGAACAATGCAAACACCTTTTCAAGGCCAAGATTTTCAAAGCCTACCTTTTTAAGGTCAAGATTTCCAGGTTTCACCTAGGTCAAGTTTTTCAAATTATACCTTTCCAAAATAAAGCTTTCCAAAAGCAACCTTTTCAAGGTGAATCTGTTGAAATCCAACGTGTTTAAGGCCAATTTGTTCAAGGGAAACCTTTTCAAGCTCAACTTGTATAGGGGAAATATTACTTGGGTCAAATTGGTCAAAGTCAACCTTTTCAGAGTCAACCATACCATGGTAATTCTTATAAAGTTCTTGTTCAACCACAATTTGGTATGATGCACCCTCATTACCCTAGAGGAATGAAAATTCCAATCCCATAGGACATTCTAGGATATCCTAGGTATCCTCCTCTAGGGATTGGGATTAATCCTCAAGGTTATAAAACTCTACAACAAGACCTTAATCGATAGTTACCATTTATTGCAACCCTATATTTACCAGATTTATCCTCGATAATGAATGATCCTATTTATTACTAGCCTTTTTGGCTGGTAATTCCGACCAAGCTACAGAGTGATATATCAAATTTTTAAGGAAAATTACGAGAGGAACCATCAAATGACGTGATGAAATATCAGCTTTGGTGTGCATCGAATTCCTTAGTCGAAGATTCTATCAAATTTCACCTTTTCCAATGAACTTTAATTGGTTCGGTAACCAAATGGTACATTGATTCACCTTGCACTTCTTTCCATAATTTCAACTCTCTAGCAACAATTTTTTGACACATTTCCAACTACCAATTTGATATGACACTAGTACCAAAGTGTTGACTTCCTTAAAACAATCAAAACCCATTGATGTTTCCAATCATATACATGAATGGAGACATAGGTGTTGGTTAGTCAAAGTTTTTATTCTAGATCAAATTTTAGATGAATAGTTTATGAAGTCATTGCTTCCCGATATTACCGAGGATGTTGCTAAGGGATATGTCATGATGGAAGAGTAGGTAATTACTCATTCCCAGTACTTAGACTTAGTATATACCCAATTGGAACCATGTACATGAAAATCTTGAATTTACATTGCCCAACAATTTTAAATGATCAATAAAATTCAACTCCTACATGATATAATGCCATTAATGGTGTAATTGGTTATGTCAGCCAATTATCTAAGGGTAAAAATAAGAATTCAAAAAACACTCAGACTTTGGCTATACAAGATTCATCATCTAAAATCCTTTCCCTAGAAATTATTTCTAAAATTAACGTCGTAGAATCATCTATTAACAAGAGTCAATCATCCGGAGGTAAAAACAAGGGGAAAGGTAACACAAAACAAAATACTTCTCAAAAATATAAACCCACTAAAAGTTAACCTACTGACAAGAAAAGGAAACTTCGTTATCCTTCCCTAATATGTAATGAAGATCATTATATGAAGGAATTTCCACATCGTGGAAATGTTACCAAATTCATTAAAAGTTCTCCAACTCTTGTTGTTTTGAAGGATCCCTTTCCTTCTCAAGACAACAAAATGGTTTCAAATAACCCATCTTCTTCTTCCGCATTAACAAATATCATGATGATGTCTTCACATAAAGTTATGGTAGCAACAATATTAAAGGATTATGATCTAAGGGTATTATATTAAATGGAAACGATGCTAGTTCATATGACTAAACTTCCAATTCAATTCCTCCTCCTCCCTATGAACCATTACAAATCAAGAAACCAAACACTGACATGATGATTTGACCACCTGCCAAAGGTGTTCTTTGGAAATCAGCTTTCAACCCACATGCCAAAGCTATTTTTATAACACTATTTACCACTCTTGGTATATATGATGCTTTGTTTATGGCCTAGGGCAACACCTCCTTCCAGACTTGGTCAAAATATATAAAAAATAGTTTTTTATTCCCTGTACGCTACTTTTCCCTGAGCTAAAACCATGTACACAGGGGTCAGTCAATACCCAACACGCGTATATGTATTAAACACTTAAAAAAATAAATTTCCTTAATTTTGGGTGGATTTCATGGGTTTTACCTATTGATTACCTCCTATTTCCCGTGTCCCAACTGTTTCCCAACTAAAAAACTAATTGGGAGAGGTATAAATAGACCTCTATGGGAAGGCCTTAAGGAGAGGAGAAGAGATAGAGTTATTATACTAAGACTATCCCTATCTGAGTTTGATGAATCCATGTGCCTCATGCACTTCCCCAAGCCTCATGAAACCATTGTTTCCTTGATTATAAATATCCTTCCTTTTGCTTGAGATATCATGGTGTTGATGATGGAAGAAGATTGTTGAAAGCTGGGATAGGACGAATCTGGAGGACGGTTCCTTTCGGAGCTAGAGAAAGAGTCAGGTGAATTCTCTCCATGTTGTTTATAGATGCTATGGGGTAAAATGTACGGTGTATGGAGAATGAAAACTACCCTCAAAGGCCTTCCTGAGACCTTTGACAGACTGTAAGATTATCTGCAGAAGCTACCACGTTATACACATGTTCATCTATCAAATATTAGTTAACCAAGTATGGAAAGAGCGCTTACCTCAAATCTCCTTCTAGATTTGTTTGAAGATCTCAATGCAGCCAAGAAGAACTCCTCCAAAGCCGGCTCCAAGACAATTCCTGCACAAAGGAAAGGCAAGCACAATCACAGCATACAATCTAGAAAACTAATATAAGAATGCACAATGAACATATACTTGTATACAACTTAAACTACTCTACTCGACAAGTATCGAAATGAACAACTCAATGAACAATGTTACCAACACTATGGAGTAGGGAACACAACTGTAGTTCTATATTTATAATGGAAGAGTGATTACAGCCATTTGTTGTATCAGCCTTCCCTTGCCCCTTCTTCCTCTCTCTTTCTCTCCCTTTCAGCTCACTTCTTCAAGTGTATGACAAATCACAATAGCTTAATGGGCTATCCTTTCAAATTCTCTGACCCCTTTCACAATGGCCTTCTCACTGCTTATATAGCAATTGAGTTAGGGCTACCAGCTCCTCCTAGAGTTCATTAGAGAAAAAGCCATGAACCTGCGCTATTTTCAAGCTTTTTCTCATTTTCCTTCATTCTCAGATTGGAATTTCCCCAAATAGTTTGATTTTTGGAGTTTCCTTGCTTTTCTTGAGCAAATTTAGGGATAAATATCGAGATATTTGTGAGCAGATTCGTTGGCTTGACCCACTAAACTTCTCTTAGTTTCACTAATGCTCCCTCTGGTCTAACAACTTGAGTTAGCAGGGTGACTAACGCTCCTTTATGCTTGGTAACAAGCTTTATAAAGCAGGTTAGCAGTGTGCAGGGAGTGTTAGTGTGGAATCAAGGCTTGCGATTGTGATCTTTGCTTCAGTCATGCGATATTTCACCTCTGAGTTGATGAGGAGGTCATTTTGTCTTATAATAGATGCCCCCTAAAGTGTGAGATCAAAGGCAGAGACGATGGCCAAAATACTTTACTAAAATTGTAATTTTATGTCAAAATTTTTAGAGAGACAAGCTTTGGGTGGCAAGGGAAAAACTAATACAACACATACATATATATAAACTACTAAAATCATGTCCTGAGTCAGGCATTCCCATGCTCAGTAGCTATGTCAGAGTAATTTTCTCTTCTGAGATATAACAATGTTGGCTGCCGATAAGCATAGAGCAGATCCGGTGTCATAATAGATCATCCTGAAATAGCTATCTCCAAAGAACAATATCCGCAGCTTGGGAGAGGAAACAAGGTTGAATGATGCAAGCCTCTACCCAAGTTCTTTATTTCCGCTTCACCGAACAACATAGATCGATACATGTGATAAGATGTGTTGACGTTGAACATGCACGAAAATCATCTGATTACTAGTCAATAATAGGGACCGTTAATAGATGTGAGGAAGGCCACCGATAATGTTGATGGTCTCCAAGATGCACAGTGAAAACTAGCAAGTGTGAAAGATTTCTTTGTCATCGAACACTCATAGAATCACTTAACCAGGAGCCAATAATGAAAACCCATGATCAAACACAAGGTAACCTGCCACTAATGTCTACAAGTACCAAGGCACTGAATGTGTTTCTGGGCTATCTTCCTAGATAGAGTGTTGAAGTCGATAGGAAGAAACCTATCGAAAGGTAGGCAATGATGTGTCCTACATCAATCGACATGAAACCAGACAAGAATGATTTTGTTTTTTGAGGAATCTTTTGAGCATTTGGGTCTAAACAATGGAGGGCATGATGAAAGGATATTTATGATTGGTTGATAGAGGAAACAAATGGGAACCCTTGAACAATAGAAGGCATGACAACCGTTTTAACCAGACAGCACTAGACTCATGAACACTACAGAGTGTTAGGATACGGAGATGAAATTACATCAGGGTATATAGGCTAAAACTCATAGGTTGGTAGGCTTCATATTGAGAGGCCATCAAAGTGAAGGTTTATCTGAGGGAGTGCCATGTTCAAGGGAACGATTTCTGCCAAACCACGCTTTCAAATACGGAATATAGCTGTGTTACCTACTTTCCCCATCTGATTTTTTTAATAAGTCCAGACGGGTAAACTCATCGATCTTTTCATTTTTAAAGAGTCTGAAAAGGATCGCAAAAAGAACGACTCTTCACCCTATCTAATTAGTTTAATGAGTCTAGACAGGAAAACTTGTCGATTTTTTCCTGTTTTAAGAGTCTGAAAAGTATCGTAAAAAGAATGACTCTATATATTGTCTATGTAATTTAAAGAGTCCAGACTAGACAACTCAGTGGTCTTTTCATATTTAGAGAGTCTGAAAAGATCATAAAGAGAGACTCCATGGTGGTCCCTTTGACATAGTTTTTAACCGGGTGTGACAAAAGGTTAATAGTATACCTGGATTACTTATTTTTCTGTCTTTTTATCTATTGAACCTGGATAAAGAGAAAGCTTTTTCCAATAGATGTTGACCTCATTTTGTTACGAGTACGAGGTGATGGACTAAACTCGTGTTTCGTCGTGAATTTTTAATGAGTCACACGATGAAAAACTCAATACCTTCATCAAATTTTTTTAATGAGTTAGATGAAGAAAACTCAGGGTATCTTTTTCAGTTTAATGAGTGAGAAAAAGAGGGAAAAGAATAGCTCATCCCTTCTTCATAGTTTTATGAGCTCGAAGGAGGGGAAAAACTCGGGGATTTTTCAATTTAAGAGCAAGAAACGGTCCCAAAAAAGAAATTTCTCTATTGATAATTGCATGCATCTTTTACTGATTTTCATTCCTGAAAGTACTTTCATCAAAAGTGGTAAAAAGGTATAAAAAAGCAACAATTCCTATTATCTGGGTGCATGCATGATAAACAATCATGGAGAATGGACCACTTGCTCTTTAATGATTTTCAAAAAATCATGTCTCTCAAATTTATATAAGGAGATGCTCTAAGCTTTCACATGCATCATTTTCACTATTTTGAAGTTTGTGAGAGCTTGCTGGAGCTAAAGAGGAGCAGATTTTATGCAGACCATTGCAGGAGAGCTAGGCAACCATTTGACGTGGCGTCAGTCCCAGGTGAGGGCTAAAACCTTGCTCTACGGATTACTAAACTTTTCTTAGCAATTTTATGGTGGAATTTTGCAAATCTGAGGTGCCCTAAAACTTTATTTGTGCACTAACACCCTCCAAATGGCCAGTAGGGAGTGTTAAACACTCTGTACAAGCCACTAGAGGGCATTAATCCTCCTTATATAGCACTGGGGGTAGCGTTAGGACTGTAGGACGTAGTTAAAACCCTCGTGCATGGATTCCTTAAGTGTTTCTACCCCATTTTAACTATTTTTTGGGTTATTTTATGCAGGTGTCAGGCTGAAATGAATCACCTATGGAGAGAACGGGCCCATAACAATGAGGAATTGTTGATGCGAAATGATCCATCATGCATACTTGCATTGCGCTGCTGTGGTTTATTGAAGTATGCAAAGCTAAAGCTGATGAAAGGACAGGAGGATTTACTGAGATGGATCATCCACCACTGGGATGAACACAAGCAAGTGTTTAGGATTGGAGATCAGGTGCTCATGATTGATCAGGATGACATTTACTTTTTGACTTGTTTGTCGTGCCGTGGGGCACAAGAAAACCTCACCAGTGGCAAGTCAGATCCATGATCTACCTCAGAGCTGGTACAGATCTACTACATCCCTAAGAGTGGACTAGTCAGCAACAGAGTCCCTATAGAGAGGATTCGATCTCGGTCTATGAGGGTAGTTTTATGGTTGATTATGCAGTTGGAAGGGTCAAAAAGTCTCCACGTAGCGAAAAAGGCCCAATTGTTGCTTGTGGTTGACTGTGTCTAGCCACGAATGTTCAACTTGTGTGAAGCAGTGCTTCACCAGTTGAAGGCAGAATTAACAACATGCAAGACCCGTACCCAACACAGTTTTGGGTACGGTACTATCATAGTCTCATTTTTCCTTGAGAGGGTACCTGTCATGTGCCCATGGGTGAACTTAGGTCCCTTTGATCCAATGGAGCCAAGGGAGGGTCGCTAGTCGTCACTCGATCCTCGCACAGGAGGAGGACTGCTCAGGCACTCTTTTGACGAAGACTTCTTCCAATGGCTCCATAGCCAAATTGTGATTGTTGATGACTATGCCTATGAAGGCATGGACTTTATTGGCGACCCAGACTTGATGCTACCGCCCAAGACCAACTGGGGTCCTCAAAGTGAGAATAATTTTGACAGGACTTAAGTATTTTTGCGCTTTTGAATGTATATATAATGTTTTTTAAAGGTGAAATAAGAACTGACCTGAAACTTTTATGCTTACCATAGATGTGGCGCCACTTCGATTTGCAGGCGAACCTCGCCATGTGCGATGAGGCAGCCAACTACTTGCTGGAAGGGGCGATGCTGACAGTCTCCGCAAGGTTCTGAGGAACCTAGAGGGTTTAACTATGGGTGTCCCTCCACTTCCTATGAGGGAGATTCACGCTCATATGCAGCGGCACACCATTGGTGTACTTGAACGGTTTTTGGTTGCTCTTTGGAGGGTAGCTAGAGCTGTTTTAGCTTTTCTGGAGCAATATGCTCTTTTTAGTAGGTGTTCTGGCATAGCCATATGAGTGCTTGTAGCTAGGCTTTGAGCCATTTTGTACTTAAATCATCCAAGTTTTGGAATATTTTGATGTAAAAAACTGGATTGCGATCTATATATATACAAATATTTTTGGTATTTTGGTGGTTTAAAAGTGTTTTTAAATGTTTTTTGTAAAAGAATATTTAACTTTAGTAAACGTTTTACTTCTCATGCATGCTGCTATAAAGAATGAGACAAATGCCAATCCAATACATATTTAGCTAACGAATCAACGACTGCATTTAATTCTCGAGGAACATGCTCATATGTGATTATTTCAAATCAATGTTCCAAGAGTCACACCCTTAGATAGTTATGTAACAAGGGTTGATTACAAACGTGATAATGGTTTTTCAATTCCATAATGACTATCTCGGAGTCTATCCTAACCATCACATTGGAGATGCCCCTTGATGACATTTCCGTGAGAAGCAAAACGATGGACATGTACTCGGCAATATTGTTGGTGGCGGTACTAAGAAAGACCCCCCCGGAGCAAAATAGTTCCGACTCGGGTGTGTAGATGACCCAAGTAGCTGATGCAATGTGCTGTGTTTGATGACTGGCACCATTTGCCTATCCTACGTATGCTAAGAGGAATGACCACATCTGCATTGTGAGAAGAATGCATGAGACAAGTAGTCCACTAAATAACCAAGCAATCTAATCACATCAAAAAAGGTAAGCAAAACTTATGAATACATAAAATTACAAAGCACATGCCCAGTGCAATACTAGGTACAATACATTTTCAGATAGAGCCCATATTTGGGCTCCTTGAGTGGGATTCCTTCCCGGTCTTGTAGTTCATATGCCCCTGTGGGGAGGACTTTCATTACGACATAGCGACCTAGCCAAATGGGTTGAAGCATGCATGCCTCCAAGAGGTTATCTTTTGGATGATAGAGTGATACGAAGTCACCCTCTTGGAAAGAAAAAAACCTAACCTCTTTCACAAATTGGGATTGTACCTGCTCCTTGTGAGCTAGTAGTGCCAAATCGGCATCTTGACAGGTTTTATCTAGTTGTTTAAGGTATAGTAGCCATTCTTCTTCGGTAGTAGGGCCGGGCATGGGTTCAATGACTATTTCTAGGGAAGGGATCGGGCACCCATTTTTTTTTGCTTTGTTGTAAAGTTGGATCTCATGCGCAACAAACGACGGATTAAAGTCGGGCATTTTCCTCGTGAGACCAAATGAAGTCATCATGGAATTCCTCATGTAGGTAGGTGGAGCTTGCAATTTCCTCAGGACTGCAATCTGCTCGCATCTGGGTGTTTTCCATGATGCCTATCGTGACTAAAATAGCTATGGGTAATGACCTAGAAGTGTCGCCCATGTTTCCTTCCGCATCTAATGTTTGGATGATTGCGTATGGTGAGGAAACAATTTCTGGTAATTTAGAGGACAGGATTTGAAGAGGCATCATGTTCGAATCAGATATCGAGACACGATATGAGTTATAAGTTGATTGAATGGATCTAAAGGAGGAGAAATTATGGGAAGGGCGGTGGTACCGTCAGTGATAACCAACATGATCGGAGATGTGGATGTGGATTGGATGCCTTGGTAGGCTGATTCAGCTGGTGACAGCGACATCTGGTCTTTGAATGTGTCAAGGTTTGAAGGAGCCAATAGGATCCAGGGATCAGTCAGTTCATGAGGAATTGATGAAGGCATGTTGACTGATTATGAAACCTGGGGTGGCTGAAGAGGAAAGTAACCCATAAGGGAAGAAGCCTTCAGTAGACTGGTACCTATACTGACTTAACTGCTAGTTCCACCTCCTACTAGGGGTATGGAGCCACTTGGTAATGGTGAATAATCGGGGGTGCAGAAAGACAACTGATCCACTGTAATGACCTTTCCATCCAATGGAAATAGGATGATACGAAAGACAGTGGATACGACGGCCATCATGGCATATGTCCAACTGTGACCTAGCAACAGATTATAGTTGAGTTTCTTGTCCACGACTTCTACGATCACCGTTACTGTTTTCCCATACAATGTGATGGGAAAACTAGCTAAGTATCCTTTTGGGATAAAGGTGTGGTTGTCGAAAGCTCTAAGGGAGTTCGATGGCGGGGATAGGGTTGGGGAACCCAGGTTGAGCCAACATGAAGCTGACATGATGCAGGTTGAAGCACCTTCGTCGATGACAATTGTGTGTATACCTTTACCTTTCGAAGTGATATGCACCTGAAGTGCGAGCTGGTGGGAAAGGGGAGGTTTACACTTGTCCATGTCAAAAATAGCAAGCATGGAATCCATTGGGTCAATACCTCTAATAGTTGAAAGCAAAGCTTTCCGTTGGCTAGGGCATGTTTGTAATACTTTGAGTGCCGACATAGCCGACGGTGCTTGTGCCAAATCCTCTATGATATTGTAGTGTTGGGTGGCACGTGCAGATGTATTGTGCATGATGCATCAAAGTGACCCCTTGGGGGGTTGAATTACAAAGTCCTCAACCGGCCTTTCGATATGCAGATCGTTGGGTGGCGATGGGTTTTGACTTGAGGATAGTTCTGCTACAAGAGTGACAGGAGTTCCATAAGATTTAGCTCTTTGCGAGTTCTACCATTTCAAATGTGTAAATGGTAGAAGATCCTTCACTAGCTGAAGGATGTTGCGAACCATCGTTGCCCCCTGGCGTGGGTTACAGTTGGTTGGCAACGAGATTTTGCTGCTATTGAGTAGGAAAAGGATTTCTAAGGACAACAGGTGCCTTACCAAAATATCTTTTGGCAAGGTAATCAGTGCATTTGTGAAGACGCGAACAATGCAAAGTTACGTGGTCTTTAGCACAAAGTTTGCATGGATATTTGGTGCCTTTATCCTTTCCTCATCAATAGATGCAATGACCTTCTATTTTGGGTTGGGATTCTTGGATGACTGCTCTTCAGAAGGAGTGGTCTTGTTCTTATTATTCTTGTTCTTGCCACTAGATTTTTTAGTAGACTGCACAGATTTTATCACAGTGGTAGGAAGAGTAGTTGCTTTGGTAGAAGGGGTCGATTTCTAGCTTGGCAATGGAACCATTGAGTTGTTTTACAGTGACCCTAGAGGTTGCGCCGACAATCCCGTTGGCGTACGCTCCAGGGTGCTGAGTGGTGGAAGCATTGGGGTTACTAGGACCATGGGGGATTATGTCATAAAGAGCACTAGACTATGAATAAATCAAATCTAAGTGCTGGGCATGACGTATGGATTGGTCTTCTGTGACCACACCACCTAGAGCGACATCTCTAGCGATTTGTGGGAGTAAGGACTTACAGAACCAGTCTATTAAGAGAAAATAAGGGATGGGAGCTTTGACTAACCTATGCCTACGTCTCCATTCATGAATATGATTGGAGATGTGGGTGGTGGTATCTCGAGGAAATGAAGTAAGGAGCTCTGTCCCAGTATCATAACGGATAGGTAACTGAAAGTGCTTTAGGAACTCCATCACTAAAGCGTCAAAGGTATTTACTAACAGATGTGGTAACTCAATATACCATTTCGCGGCATTTCCAGTGAGGGTGTGGGTAAAAAGATGTAACCAGACACTATCATCCACCATAGAGTTAGAAACACACCAGAGATGGTAGGTGGTGATATGGGTGCTCGAATCCTCCCCTTGTTTTCCATCGAACTTTGGGATGTCTGTTGTTATTTTATGCGGGAGCGGCGGCCATTGTAAGTTGTGGTAGATAAGGTCATTTGTCAGCTTGTATAAGTCAGGAATATCCAACGTTGCCAAAAAAGGCAGAGAGTTAGGTGCCCCTGACTCAGACCATGGGGATGACGAATGACCTGAGGAGCTCTGTGCTCCTCCCATCATTTTGTTCCCCATAGTGTACATGGGTTGCATGGTGTAGCAGTTGCTTTGTAGTATGTTGTTGTAGAGTGGATTTCAATGAGGATTTTGATATCGGGGTATGAAATTGCCCCCAGTATAAGCGGTGCCCCCTTGACTCATTTGAGTCTATGAGTAGGGTGCCCCCCTGAATTTGTTGGGAACCCCTTGTGGGTTTCCAACCGACATAGAACTAATCATTTGGCTTTAATTGACAAAGGGAACACTCATGTCAATTAGCGACTGTCCATGCATGCCTGAGAATGGAGGGGGAATTGTGACATTCCCTACCGGCATGTGCATATTTGGAACCCCCCCAGATATCTAAATCTGGGGGTTGGAACTATACATTGGTAGTTGACCGTGTTGTTGGTAAATGGGAACTGCGCCCATAGTGCCACATTGAGTGTTATATGGAGCACTGTATGTGGCACTTGTCGAAGGTATGCATTGTGGCACCATAGGAGGGGAACCTAGCATCTGATGGGTTCCACTTATAGAGGGTGTTATGTGAGTTGTCATACCTGGGACAAACGGGATAGTGGGATCCCACATTACCGGTGTTGTGATGACCGTCGACTAGGGAAGTGGTAGAGGACCTATAGTGTCTCTAAAATTCCATAACCCATGAGACATCGACTGGATAGATGGGAAAGTTCCACCTACTAAAGAAGGAAGTACAAGTACCACGGTGTTGAAGCCTCGAAAATTGGGTCGAGAACAAGGGGGATACCCACCCGGTCCGGACCTTGGTTGGCAGCTCCTTATCCGTTTGTATAGCGGGTCCGACTGGGGATAATGGGACCAATTTCCCAATCTAAGGGTGTATGTGTGTGTGTGTAGAGTTGGATGTTGCTGATCTAAGAATACTTAAAGCTAATTTAATTCAAACTTTTAAACTAACTCTATGCTATTGTAATCTAATGAGAAACAACACATCTAATCTACGCTAACCCGGGGTGTATTTCTTCTATTATGCGATCTAAAGATATTTCAAACAATAACTGGTAATAAAGAGCATTCAGCTATTATAAGAATAGAAATCAATTAAGATAAACCACTTTTCATAAGAAGTTAGGCAAAACAGTTGTGAACAACATATCACATAATAAGTTATTCATATATCAGACATAAATAAATGGCTCCACCGTACAAAAGTGCCAAATGGTAACTCATACATTCATGCAATAACATATAAACAACCGAAAACTATATATCACTTTAAGAATATAAGCATAAATGGCCAAGAGATAAAAGTACCATTTATGACTAATCCTACTCATAAGCTTCAAGCAAAAACGATTTATCTCTACTTGTTCTAACATCTACTAAGAGTACAAAAGTGCAACATCAGTAGCAGACATCAAATGCAAAAGTTAATAAATCTCGATCCATCCATTCATCAAAACCTCCTCTGAGGGTGCAGAAGTGCATGTTCCGAGGACAAGTTCTTGACAAATTTCTGGACCCTTCTCTAAATGCATGAGAAGGGTTAAAATACTACTTCCTAATTCTAATAATAGTGTCTTTACAAAAATTTAGGATGTGGTTTTCAAATGACCGTCCTTTTTCTAATCTAATTTAAAAGAAAAACAAATTTCTAAAATAAGGCTACTTCTGAACTTGGTCTTTAAAGATGCAAGTGTTCATCATGGGCTTGAGAAGAGTCGGCTGGCTGACTTCTGTGCTGAGCTGGGATGCGAAAACAAAATCTATGAGAGATGGCACTACTTTTTCAGCCGTGTTTATGATGCATTTCACAGTCATCCATTGACTATGTGGCTTGACCGAGTATGCCCAGTAACATTCCCAATTTAACCTGTTCAATGCCTGGATCGCTTTTCCCTTTTCCTGCGCCTTCTGCTTCCATTCTGCTTCCAGTTGTAGTTTATTTGGTAGGTACCCCGGGGTGGTCTCTTCGATTAAGTTGGCCCTGTGTAAATTCTCATTTACACAGTCGATA
>APFE030313093.1:55814-76269 GCA_000404065.3 Pinus taeda
CGACAGTATCAACCTTCATTACTCTAGGATTTTCTTCTTCAAGCAGCCTGTACATGCTTTCCCATGTCAATATCCCTGCGTCTCTGTTACAGGCTGTGTCTGTATACAAAGGCGCCATCTCCTTCGTCTTTTCCTTCGCCTCAGAGCCTTGAGGTTTATTTTTCTTTCCCATTTGCTTCTACGTTTGGCTTTGAATCGTCTTAGCTCTTTGTTCCTACAGATTACGAGTGAAATGGAAATGGCTGATTAAGAAAGGTGATGGGAGAGTTTTAAATGCAACAGATATATCAAATATGCCACTTTACGTGAAGTAATTCTTTACAAAAGCACGCGTCTTCATTTCATTTAATAACTGACAACTAATTCATTTACTATCATTAAAAGCGCATGATCTTGAGTCATATTATGGTAAGTGGCTTTTCTTTGAATGGCGTTCCCAAAGGATTCGTGATAAAGTGATTTATGATTTGCTTACGTAACATCACATATCGCGCCATCGCAAATCGCAAGAATATAATATCGCAGCGATCGCAACATCGCAGGTCGCAGAAGTTTGATGTTTGCCAAATCTTGCCAGCTCATTTCTGCGATATGCGATCTTGCGATCGGTGTTATCGCAGATCGATAAATCTTGAAGTTTTTTCCTTATGAGTATTACTTTATTGCGATGCGATGTTATTCTTAACACGAGGGTCTTGCGTATACTGATATTATAGAGAAATGGAGGCATTTCCTATCTTTTTTGCAATGCGATTTTAAAGATATTTCCCTTATTGTAGACTTAAGTTAAAAATATTCAAAATACCTTTCTAAGATTACGATGGTAACCTTATTTGGAAGAAAGGAAACTCTTGCTTTCTTTCTTTAAAATTTAACTAAGGGTCCCCATTCATTTAGTATTTTGGACAACACTTAAATGAACAAGGGGGGGTGTTGCTAGCCACAACACACGGGAACCATGATATGGTCCGACGGATTTGTGAGTGGAGTGTTAAAGTGAGGAAGAAATCCTTCCGTGAAGAAATCCTATGGCAAACTTGAATCGTCGGTCGTCCACACAGACCCCATGTGAGATTTAGGAGACTAATTCCTTGAAGATGAGGAATCCGAGTCAGTGGAACTCAGCGGATCTTCCACAATGAGTGGAGGAAGTCCTAACAATCGTCTGGAGTGATGACGAGGGCTGGATGTAGCCACGGTGACTGTTAAGTTTTATTAAATAAATTTTAATGTGATATTCTTTAAAGTCTCAAAAATGATAGCACTCAGGTACCTAAAACTAAAAAATACACTAAATATATCAATCAGCAAACAGAGGGAAAGTACCTCGTCTGATAAGCACCAATCACTGGAGATGAAACCTAGTATCTCAATGAATAATAGAGAAGGATGGCCAAATGTACAGTTATGGTTACTCTAGAGCTTCGCCCGAATCTCAGATTGAGGGGCCAAGTACTCTCGTGAAGACGAGCACCCTCCCAAAAACTGAAGACAGAGTAGATCCGTCCATGTTAGGTACCAGGACAGCATGTCATAGTCACCTTGTGTAAGTACCTAGAAGTTTTGGCCACTAGAGATACCTCAAATCATAGAAATTACTAGGGGGGACATAGTCGTAGACAACATGCTGTGTGGGTAGGAAACCTAAGTCCCCGACTCAGTTTTGAAATCCCCGAAGGGACCCCCAATACACAGAATGCCCAAAGGATTTGTAAGAGAAGGTGGGCTACCTTCAATTACAGTCCGATGTTGTCTCGTATTTCACTCCATTATCAGTGGAGTGGTCCTGGTAATATGAGTGTAGAAGGATTTTTCACTCGTTAACGACACTAGTTTTGGTTTTCAACCTTGGGTTGTTCACTCACATGCTTATCCCAAGATCCTACTGTAGCTAATGTTGGTTTTCTCAAAAGAGTAACAGATTGATTTTAATGTAAATTTTAAGTGTACTTGATTATTTGTCTTCGGTAGGGGTGTTGATGTATGAATATGCTGAGACTCTTGACTCAATAAATCATGCAGAACAATGCTCTGAAATTTTTCTTCAATTTTTTATGCAAACAAGTCTTATTCTACATATTCATCTTTTCACATATTCATAGATTTGTCTATGCATCTAAAGCCATTCAATACTTGCATAACCAAAATATTCTTTATCCAATATTTCCTAACAACTACTGAAAACCAAAATGAAGTAGCTTACAACTATTTCGACAGAAGGATGAATACAATTTATCAGTCTTTCTTTCAAAAAAAATGTATTTTAAGAGAGAAAAACTAAAACTTTTTCCTAAAAATAAATTTTCAGGACACCAAATTTGTTAACATAACATAGTTGCAGATCTTACTTTAGCCCATGAGAAAATTCCCCCCCCCCCCCTTTTGGTCCACATACTCTACTGGAAATCATGAAAATGGGAGACTAACGCTCTATTTCAGTGTAAGTAGAGAGTTAGTTGGTCCACTAACGCTCCCTGTACACAGGCACAATGCTTTATAAAGCTCTGTTTAGCCTGGTAACCTGCATTAGTGAGGGAAATTGCTCAAATAGAGGGCCTTTTGTATCAGTTTCTAAGGAGAATGCAAACTAGTAGGATGTAACAAGATTGTTGGTGGATCAGAAAAGGATTTGAAGAAGTAGGGAGCTCTTAGAAGAAAGAGAAGAACTGAGAGAAGTCCGGGTAAATAGGGAACTAGATGTATAGTCCCCAGCGGAGTCGCCAATTCTGCTATGGGGTAAAATGCACGATGTATGGAGAATGAAAACTACCCTCAAAGGCTTTCCTGGGACCTTTGACAGACTGTAAGATTATCTGTAGAAGCTCCCAAGTTATACACATGTTCATCTATCAAATATCAATTAACCAAGTATGGAAAGAGTGTTTACCTCAAATCTCCTTCTAGATTTGTTTGGAGATCTCAATGCAGCCAAGAAGAACTCCTCCAAAGCCAGCTCCAAGGCCATTCCTGCACAAAGGAAAGGCAAGCACAATCACAACATACAATCTAGGAAACTAATATAAGAATGCACAATGAACATATACTTGTATACAACTTAAACTACTCAACTCAACAAGTATCAAAATGAACAACTCAATGAACAATGTTACTGAAACTATGGAGTATGGAACACAACTGCAATTCTATATTTATAATGGATGAGTGATTACAACCATCTATTGTATTAGCCTTCCCTTGCCCCTTCTTCCTCTCTCTTTCTTTCTCTTTCAGCTTACTTCTTCAAATGTATGACAATTCACAACAGCTTAATGGGATATCCTTTCAAATGCTCTGACCCCTTTCACAATGGTCCTCTCACTACTTATATAGTTGATTCGAATCGGATCCATGAACGTTTGTCAAAGAACCATGACTGAATCAGGTTAAACAAATCCTTGAAATTTCCAAAACAATAATCGAAAACGCCTTGAACCAGTGGCCATGGCAGCCAACGCAGAACGACAAGGACCTCGGTCAAAGTGCGCTGACCAAGGCCCATGGAGACTGTGCAAGAGGCCCAAACAACCCTTGGGAGCCCCGGATCGGAGAAAGGAGGCAGTTTTTGATGTGCGATAGGAAAACAGGGCCGAAATGGTGGGGCTTAAGTGCTTGGTCGTGTTGGGAGGCAGGGGACCGCGAGCGGAAAAAGGTAAAAAGCGCCAACGTACGATGGTGGGACCCATGGCCTGGAAACCGGTGGTTTGATCGGGATGCCCTTGAACAGTAAGCGGTTTTGGAGAAAGTGGAGCGATCACAATCAGTGATCGACATGTGGCAGCGGAGGAGAGAGAAAAACCTCCGCGATCGTGCGTTAACGGTTGAGCAAGTTAACCGCGCTCGACATGCGTATGACGTTGGATCTGGATGAGACCAGATCGGACGGTTGAGATTGCGCCCGATGGAAAGAAGCGGAACCGACGGGGAAATAAGCTGTGATTTAAGACGATTTGGAATTCGTTGACTGCCACGGTGGATAAAGCGACGAATTGACAAGCGGGTTAGCGTAGTTCCGATGGAGAGACATGGCTACTTCCTACGCATTATGCTGATGCCGAACAGGGAATTCCAAGCACACAAGCAACAAGCGAATCAATGTAGGAAGGAGAGGAACTGAACTGGCACAGGATCGACTGGTTAAAGCCATGAATAGAGAGATAGTTAGATAAGCGGGAAGTTATAGAGAAGAGTCCAAGCGACCAGAGAGACAATGAACAGTGAACCCGGAGAGGAGGACTAAACACAGAGAGCAGTAAAGCCAAGCAGAAGAGACAGAGGGCTGAGCTGACCATAGGCATCATCGAGCACCAGAGGGCTTGAAAATTCAGGCTTTCCCATAGAGGAATCCGTCTGGATTGAGCATCATAGTTGGCTCTTTCCACTGTAGACCCAAGGTCACAGAGTTGGTAGGAAGAACGAGAGTCTGTGTACTCCGAGTGGTTTGGGGAATCCAAGGACCACCTTACCAAGAAAATTCTGCTTCAAGAGAACTCATATTGAGTCCCTACATTTTTAATTCTCTGCAAAAAGACACAATAAAACAAGTCCACCACTGAAGCTAGACCGGAGACGTAGCCCTGGAGACTAGGGTGAACTCCTTATTAAAAATTGTTTGTGTCTAGTATTGCTTACTGTATTTCTCTGCTATATTTCCTTTCCAAATGTCTGTGTATTAGCAATATGATCGATCCGTTGTTTCAATCACACAGAACACACACACCAACACATGAGTATGTAATACCTTTGTTTATTAAATCTTCAACTGAGGTCACTCATAGGGTGAGAATCAGATCAAGTGGTATCGAGCTCTAGGTTGCAAGGTTAGACAAGCTTGTGTTGGTTTAGCTGTGAATGATCACAAGATCAAAGCTCAAATTAGGAGAAGGAGAATTGGTGGAAACTAATCCTGAAATTGGGAGAGTCTACTCTCGAAAGACAATGTCAGAAGAAGGTTCCGTAGGACCAGACCCCCAGTTCATAGAAAGTTTCCTAGCTATGAAGTCTATGGTAGAAGAAATGTACAAGCATTTTAGAAAGCATAAGGATGAGGATTCATCAGGCTCTAAACGAGATAAAGAAGAAGATGAATCTCATTCTCATGACCACTCTAAAGGAAAGGGAAAAGAAGAAAGCTTTCCTACACCTCCTAGTAGCCCTATGCATAACAAGAAGGCATCCTTGATTAAATTGGATGACAAATTTGACTTGCCTATATATGATGGAGAGCTAAAGGTTGAAAAGTTAGACAATTGGATTAGACAAATTGATGTGTATTGTGGGGTACAAAACATAGACTCACACAGGAGTAAGATTCAGTTGGTAAGCCTACGCCTGGGAGGCACTACCTTGGTTTGGTGGGAAGGCAGAACCCAAGCTGATGTGAAGAAGCATGGTAAAACCATCTCTGTCTGGAGTGATTTTGTCTCTGCCATCAGAAAGCAGTTCTATCCATTGGCCTACATGCAACAAGCCATGATGAGTTGGCAAACTCTTCGGCAGTTGAAAGGGCAAAGTGTGCAAGGGTATACCCAAGAATTCAGAAAGAGAGCATTGATGTTGGACATCTCATTAGACTCACCAAAAACGCTTTTGAAGTACATTGGTGGTCTACACAGCTACATGAGGCATACCATCCTCATGTTTAAACCCACTAGTATAGATGAGGTATCTGTACAAGCTACTCATCTAGAAGCTAGAGGAAAGAATAGAAATCCAGAAGTTGGGGGACCATCCCAACCCACTATAAGCAAGAGCAAGGAGAAAAGAAAGCAGAAGTGGAAAGCAAGGAAGGCTAACACTGCACAAAAAGGCAAAGCTTCATGCACTCACTGTAAAAAGGAAGGGCATGATGATGAGCATTGTTGGATTCTGCATCCAGAGCTGAGGCCTAAGAAGTCTGAGGGCAAGAAGAAGAAGACTGCTGCGGCTATTCAGAAAGATTTGGGCTCAGACTCCGGAGATGAAACAATCATTACAGCCGCAGGTATAAAAGGTAAGAATTCTGAAGCATCTACTAGTAATTCTGCTCAATCTGTTATTGATGAAGAACATGAGAGAAAAAGACGTGAGCTTTTCCATATTTGCGTTATTTCCAAAAATAAAAAGATTGATACTTTGTTTGATAGTGGCTCACAAGTAAATATGATTTCTGAAGCAATTGCAAAGAAATTGGGATTAAAAACTACACCTCATAAGAAGTTGTACACATTAGGATGGTTGAATGATAAAGCACAACTACAAGTGACTAGACAGTGTCAACTCAAGTTTTCTTTTGGGTCAGCATTTGTAGATGAGGTTGAGTTAGATGTAATTCCTTTAGATATATGTGGAATTGTTTTAGGAAGTCCCTACTTGTATGACAAAAAAGCTATTTTCTATAGAGCTGAGAACAAGTATCTGCTTGTTAAAGATGGAATCGAATACTTTGTAAGAGCTCATAAGCTCAAGAATAATTATACTCTCATAAACTCGGGACGGATGAAAAGAATGATAAATTCATGCAAACATTTCTTATTGATTCATGTAAAGGAAAATACACCTGATAAAACCAGAATTTTTGAGGGCTGTAATGCTGATCAACAAACTGATATAGAAAAGTTTGTTTCAGAGTATGATGTCTTATTTCAAGAACCTAAAGTTCTACCACCCAAAAAGGGAATAGTACATAATATTATTTTGCAACAAGATGTTCCTTTGCCTAACATTGGGATGTACAGGTTCTCCGCTTTAGAGAATGTTGAAATCAAGAAGCAGGTGCAGGGGTTGCTCGAGAAAGGGTTCATCAGGCCTAGCACATCACCATGTGGGTCACCAATCGTTTTGGTGAGAAAGAAAGATGGCTTGTTGAGAATGTGCATTGATTACCGATCACTGAATAAGATAACAATAAAAAATCGTTATCCCCTTCCTCGCATAGATGATCTTTTAGATAAATTGAAGGAAGTTGTTTATTTCACCAAGCTGGATTTGCACAGTGGATACCATCAGGTCAGAGTTGCAAAGCAAGATGCATGGAAGACTACTTTCAAAACAAAGTAGGGTTTATATGAATGGCTGGTTATGCTTTTTGGTTGACCAATGCCCTTGCTACTTTCATGAGATTAATGAATGATGTACTCAGACCTTTTCTTGATGATTTTGTTATTGTGTATCTGGATGACATTCTGATTTTCAGTAAAACGTGGGAAGAACATTTAAAGCATGTTAAGCATACATTAGATGTTTTGAAAAGAGAAAAAAATTATGTTAAACTCTCTAAATGTGAATTTGGCAAAACCTCTCTAAATTATTTGGGTCATATAGTAGGGGGAGGTGAAGTGAAAATAGATCCCTCTAAAGTGGCAGTCATTATAAATTGGCCTAAGCCTAAGTCTGCTACAGAAGTAAGAAGCTTCTTAGGAGCAACATAATATTGGAGGAAGTTCATTTCAAATTTTTTCTCAATTGCATCTCCCTTACATGCTTTGACAACATTGAACAAGGTGTTTCAGTGGGGAGGCAAACAGCAGAAAGACTTCAACACCTTGAAAGAAAAGATTAGTACAACACCTGTACTAACACTGCCAGATCTACAAAGACCATTTGAGATCCAAACTGATGCCAGTGACTATGCCATGAGAGCAGTGTTGACACAGCACAGTAAACCCATATGTTATCATTCTGAGACTTTTAATCTTGCAGTGGTTGACTATCCCACCTATGATAAAGAATTGTATGCATTAGTTTAGAGTGTGAAAAAGTGGAAACATTACTTAATGGGCAAAGAGACAGTAATACACACTGATCATCAACCACTTCAATATCTACACTCCCAAACTAAGTTGCAACATCAAGACATCAGATGGTGGGTTTCTACAACAGTTTCATTTAGTCATCATATATAAAAAGGGCATACATAACAAGGTTGCAGATATGTTATCTAGACCCATTATAAATGCATCTACCATACTTAAGCATAATTTTGTGCTGCATGAAAGCTACATAGAACAGTATGCTCAAGACATGGATTTTAAAGATGTATATGCAACTTTGAGTCAAGGCAAAATTGTAGAAGAATTAGACTATCATGTGAAGGACCGACTCTTATATCATTGTGGGAAACTCTGCATTTCACAAACTGAGAGGGAAAAGATAATTAGGGAAGAACACACTTCACTAATATCAGGTCACTTTGGGGTAAGTAAAACAGTTACATAGCTGCAAAGGTTCTGCTATTGGCCGAAAATGAATGAGATAGTTTCTAGATATGTGAAGGGATGTGCTATGTGTGCTAAAAGTAAGCCCAGTAACAAAAAACTAGGCTTGTACACTCCTTTGCCAGTTCCTTCTCACCCTTGGGAAAGCATTTCCATGGATTTTGTTGGAGGACTGCCTAAATCTAGGAAAGGTCATGATTATCTATATGTTGTTGTGGATAGTTTCAGTAAGATGTGTATTTTAATACCCTGCAGTAAACATATTACAGCTGAACAAACTGCAAAATTATTCTTTGAACATATATGGGTTCATTTTGGATTACCCACTTCTATTGTATCTGATCGATACACCCGATTTGTGGGGAAGTTTTGGCCAAGTCTGTGGGAACTAATGGACACCAAGTTGAAGAAAAGCACAACATTTCATCCACAAATAGATGGCCAGACAGAAGTAGTTAACAGGACAGTGATCCAGTTACTGAGAGGATATTGCAGCAAACATCCTAAGTTTTGGGATGAGCACTTGTGCTATGTGCACCATGCTTACAATAGAGCCAAGCATTCTTCTACACAAAGATCTCCTTTTGAGACCTTTTTTGGTTTCATACACAGGTATCCTTTGGATTTTGTCTTTGGTAAAGATACCATGGTTGATGGACACAATGATGTGGACAAGGAAACTAGGTTCATTGAACAGATCCAGGAGATCCACCAGGCAATACAGGAACAACTGGAAAAGAGCCAAGCCAAGTACAAGGCTAGGCATGATAAGCATTGGATGGAGCACAGTTTTCAAGTTGGGGACCAAGTCTGGCTGTATATCAGCAAGGACAGGATGCAAGGTGAAGGTAAAAAGCTAAAACCTATCAAGTATGGACCCTTCAGGATACTTAAGAAGATTGGTGAAAATGCCTTCCGCCTTGATCTACCAGCTTACATGCACATCTACTCAGTCATAAATGCAGATTGCTTGATGTTGTTCAAACCTTCAATGGTTGAGGACCCTGAAGAGCAGAGTCAATTACCTTCTGTTGACGACCTGCTACCTGAATATCTTAATGAGTTGCAGGAGGACACAGTGCTGGAAAGAAAGGTAAGGACGACGTGCAGTGGACAAGTGGAATACCTCAGGATTGAGCTTAAAGGTTCGAAGCCGAGCAGTGCGAAGTGGATTGAGATTGGACAAGTGAGACAACAGTTTCCTTACTTAGTAGATGCCTGAAGAAAACCAACTTTTGGTGGTCCAAAAGCTTTTCAGTTGGGAGGCCGTGATTCGAATTGGATACATGAACGACTATTAAAGAACCATGATTGAATCATGTTAAACAAATCCTTGAAATTTCCAAAACAACAATCGAAAATGCCTTGAACCAGTGGCCATGGAAGCTGACGCAAAACGACGAGGACCTCAGTCAAAGCGCGCTGATCGAGGCCCATGGAGATTGCGCAGGAGGCCAAAACAGCTCTTGGGAGCCCCGGATCGGGGAAAGGAGGCAATTTTTACTAAGCTAGGAAAACAGTGCCGAAATGGTGGGGCTTAAGCACTTGGTCGCATTGGGAGCCAACGGACCGTGGGCGGAAAAAGGTAAAAAGCGCCAACGTACGATAGTGGGACCCACGGCCTGGAAACTGGCAGTTTGATCGGGACACCCTTGAATGGTAAGCGGTTTTTGGAGAAAGCGGAGCAATCACAATCAGCAATCGACGCGTGGCAGCGGAGGAGAGAGAAAAACCACTACGATCGTGCGTTAACGGTTGAGCAAGTTAACCGTGCTCGACATGCATACGGCGTTGTATTTGGAGGAGCCTAGATCGAACGGCTGAGATTGCGCCCGATGGAAAGAAGTGGAACCGATAGGGAAATAAGCTGCGATTTAAGAGGATTTGGAATCCGTTGACCTCCACAGTGGAGAAGGTGACGAATCGACAAGCGGGCTGGCGCAGTTCCGATGGAGAGATGTGGATACTTCCTAAGCGCTATGCTGAGGTCGAACAGGGAATTCCAAGCACACAAGCGAAAGGCAAATCGATGTAGGAAGGAGAGGAACCGAACTGGCATAGGATCGACTGGTTAAAGCCGTGAATAGAGAGACAGTTAGATAAGTGGGAAGTTATAGAGAAGAGTCCAAGCGACCAAAGAGACAGTGAACAATGAACCTGAAGAGGAGGACTGAACACAGAGAGCAGTAAAGCCAAGTAGAAGAGACAGAGGGCCGAGCTAACCATAGGTAGCATTGAGCACTAGAGAGCTTGAAAATTCAGGCCTTCCCACAGAGGAATCCGTCTGGATTGAGCATCACAGTTAGCTCTTTCCACTGTAGACCCAAGGTCACAGAGCTGGTAGGAAGAACGAGAGTATGTGTACTCCGAGTGGCTTGGGGAATCCAAGGACCACCTTACCAAACAAATTTTGCTTCAGGAGAACTCATATTGAGTCCCTACATTTGTAATTCTCTGCTAAAAGACACAATAAAACAAGGCCACTACTGAAGCTGGACCAGAGATGTAGCCCTGGAGACTAGGGTGAACTCCTTATTAAAAATTGTTTGTGTCTAGTATTGCTTATTGTATTTCTCTGTTGTCTTTCCATTCCAAATGTTTGTGTATTGGCAATCTGATCTATTCGTTGTTTCAATCACACAGAACACACACACCAGCATATGAGTCTGTAATACCTTTGTTTATTAAATCTTCAACTGAGGTCACTGATAGGGTGAGAATCAGATCAATAGCAATTGAGTTAGGGCTGCCAAGCTCCTCCTAGAGTTCATTAGGGCAAAAGCCATGAACCTGCCCTGTTTTCAAGCTTTTTCCCATTTGCCTTCATTATTAGATTGGAATTTCCCCAAATAGTTCGATTTTTGGAGTTTCCTTGCTTTTCTTGAGCATATTTAGGGATAAATATCTAGATATTTGTGCACAGATTTGTTGGCTTGACCCACTGAACTTCTCTTAGTTTCACTAACGCTCCCCCTGGTCTAACAACTTGAGTTAGTAGGGTGACTAACGCTCCTCTATGCTTGGTAACAAGCTTTATAAAGCAGGTTAGTAGTGTGCAGGGAGCGTTAGTGTGGAATCAAGGCCTGCAATTGTGGTCTTTGCTTCAGTCATGCTGTCTTTCACCTCTGAGTTGATGAGGAGGTCATTTTGTCTTATAACAATAGCTTACTGCAATAAAAGAAATGTTGTCTTGTTTCTGAAATTAACTATGTCTATGCATCAAATTATGTTTTAATTCATATATGAATGTCGTTTTGATGTATGATCAATAATTTGTTTATATGATATAACGTCAATTTCGTGAATATGCTTTACTTCTATACTACTATGTATGTTCGAATTGAATTATTTTTAGGTTTGAAGAACATTGGGAGTTGTAGAGGGTCTGAACCCTGCGGGACATACTCGAACGAAGGAAATTTGGATATGGTCACTCTTACGTAGTTTGACAACATAATCATCTTGCCTGAGTTTTTTGAGTATTTATTGTTGTAGTTTGCTTCTGCTCTATTGAGGTTCTAACCCAAAGCCCTAGGGTGATTTCACCCGAAACAGAATTGGCGACTCCACTAGGGATAACAATCTTGTTATTCTTGGTTTGGGTTGTTCATTCTCAGTAAGGGCTCAGTCTTTGGTTTGCTTGTGGTTACAGTCTTATTTGGTCTACTAGAGTCCCAGGCCTCAAGTTTGATCTTTTGGATTAGACTTTGTTTTTTATTTTTTCTTGCAAAGCTTTGTATACACTATTTACTTTGTTTACAATCACGTATACACACTTGTTTCTATAAAGTGAACTCGTGTATACACGAGTTTCTTGTGTCAGGAGCACATGTGCATGCCTCTCTGTTTGCACACAGTCGCGTATGAAAATTTTTGCATTGTTTTTTCAAATATTTCAGCCTAGATAGATTTGTTGCCTAGTCTTTTCAGTCTCTGTGTGGTCAATTGCTGTCTGAAGAATTTAATTATTCTGCAAGCTTACTGTTTCAAAGTCTCTTCCTCATTGAAAATATTTGGCCTAGGTTTGCTTCTTTAGCGAGTTTTTAATTTCTGTTTTGGCACACAAGACATCGTCCTGAAGTTCTTGATTGTTTTGGTCCTCCAGAACACGAGATTGTTTTTAGTTTCAGTGTCAAGCCTGGATTTCAAATCCACTTGCCTTGCTTTCCTTTGTTTTGTGGCCTCATATCTTTTATTGCTTTTTGGAAGTCTTTTTGACAAATTTGGAAGTATTTCTTTCTTGGCTTCTTGGTCAATTTGTCAAGCTCTTTGCTGCTATTTGGGTCGTTTTGTAAAAGTTGAAGTATTTTTGCTCAAGTTTTTGTTCATTTTCGAGTTTGTAACCTGCAAAGACTCCTTGTTCTCATTTTTTGATCTTTTGAGTTTTAATAGCATTTTGATGATTTCAAAAACTTTTTTTGGTTGCTTCTTTAAAAAAGAAAAGATCTAAAAAAAACTTTGCTTTTGTTTTTTTTTCCAAGTTTGTTTTATGTTTTCTTTTTGTTGTTGAAAGTGAATCACGATCTTTTACAATTTGTCCTTCTTATTTGGAGAGATTTTTTCTGTTTAAAATTTGTATCCTCTTCAGTACTTAAGTTGGCACATTATTAGTTATAAACATTTTTTTTTGCTTTTTGAGTGTTATTTAGGATCTTGCATCTCCATTATATATTGCATTAGGGTAGTTTGCATTGTTAAAGCATTCACAGTAGTTTAGTTTTTGGGTGTGTGAAGTGTGTTTCAAGAAAAGATGAGAAAAAGTACTTTACTTTGTAGACGTTTCATAGAACCCGTATATAGATCTCTTTTCATCGAAGAAAAATCACTGCATTCATGTAGTTAGTTTTTCATTGATTTCTGTTGAAAAATCACTGCATTCATGTAGTTAGTTTTTCATTGATTTCTGTTGTGCCATACAAACATCATTGGTTTCACTCCCATATTTACCCTTGACTTAAAGAAAAACGATTAAAATCAAGTGATTAATTAAAATAAACTAGAACTTTTACATTGTCATCAGAATACACCAACAATTTTATGTTTATTAGGGCCTTGGATTAGGCGAGAGGAGAGTTAACTCTCCAAGGCCGCTCAAAATTACAAATCATAGAGGTTTGATTAATGAGCAAAATCCAATAGCGTTAGGGAGACTGGGAAAGCTCCGTAACTAGTAGTAAAGCATGAGGGAGAGTGAAGATAAGGACGAGAGATACCCCCTCTCTTACTTGTTGGATCCCGCCTAATGACTGCTCTACCCGGCTTCTGATACGAGTTGGTGACCATAGTTTCCTATCTTAGGGATCACATAGGTGGTTGCAGAGGGGAATCCCGTGGCACCTGAGGCTCACATTGTATCATGCTCAATAGTACTTTTGGAGGGTACCCTTGTGAAGCTTGGGTGCCTGCACTGACAAAGGCTGTTGTCTCGAGGTCAGCATAACTACCTTTAATACCTTTGCTAGTAGGTCTGGGGTGTAATTACCCCAGTCTGTTTTTGGAAGGCCCTTGTTATTAAATTTCTTGTATTTTGGTGTTCGGTCCTAATAACCTAGAGCGGAAATAATTGAGAGTTGTTTGATTGCTGATATCTTTATGGACTTTTTAGTGAGTGTTCTTTTCTCCTAGTCAACCTAGCTTTCTAATTTTTTGGGTCTTTAAGTAGATATTTTAAATAATTCAACGTGGCTGATCGACCATCTCGATAGTCTAGGAGGCTATCACCTACGAGTCCTGAGCCTTCTCCTAGAAGGCGTAGGAGCAATTTTGCTAGTGGTTTTCAACCAGTGGTAGCATGGGCATTGGCGATTGATCCTCTGCTTGGGGTCATTAATTCACAAGATAGACCTGGCACCAGTAGAGATTTAGAGAGGAACACACCAGTTATTTCTCGAGTACCCTTTCAGTTGGAAGATAATATCGAAGTTGAAGAGATTTCAGAGACAGTTGTGGCTTTGAATTCTCCTCTTACTCCTGATCATTCAGACGTTCTATTGTACATCAAAACCTCGACTCATAGCCCTTCGAGCCTAGGTTTACACCCATCTATTCCTTCGATGACCACTACTAGAATCATGGAATATACGACGAGTGTTGAGAGTGTGTAGACTGCGATATCTATACAATGAGGAGGAACTATTTCCATCCCTTCTATTTCTCCCAACACGGCTATACTTGGGTCTACTTCCATTTCATCAAGGAGTGGAAGTTCTCAGGCTACTGCATCTATTTTTGGATTTATCCCTTATGGAATGTCATCTCACGGGATTCCTTTAGTTCCTTTGAACATACCATCGACCACCTCCACATCCATGATGAGTGGATCGACTTCTTTTTAGGGTTTCCCATTTGGAAGTGGTCATATACCACACTGCAATCCAATAGTAGGGTCAATGCCTTTTTCCTTTATAGGTCAAGGTAATAACCCATTCGAGAGTTGGACAAACCTTGCGGTTAGTGGGATAGGAGCTGGGAATCAATTTTAATTTGGCCAACAAGTGAATGTGCCATATTCTTCAGTTAATTCATTTAAGAATTTTCCACTCTTTGCTAATGCTTGGAATCCTTATCAAGGGTTATCATCTCCTTTTAACACTTCTTTAGGGGGTAACTTCACTTGTTATGGAGGATTTTTGGCAGGAGTTGGTCAAACCCCGAATTTTGTTGGAACACAAGGAGCACCTTTTGGTTCGGTAGGCTCTACGAGTTACTTCGGGCAAGCTAGTGATTTTCAAAATCCAGGTCATTCTTTTCAAACCTTTAGGAACATCACCTGCACTGGATGGAATTCCCAAGGTCCACCATGACTCCCTTTTCTGGCCACGCTGAACTTGCTAGACTTAACTAAATTGACAAATGATCTGATTCGGTGCAATCCGGCTTGGCCTCCGGTCCCAACTAAACTTCCCTCGGATATTCCAAAATTCGAAGGGAAGAGTGTTGAAGATCCGAGAGACCACGTAACCACATTTCATCTATGGTGCTCATCCAACTCCCTGATAGATGATTCGATTAGGTTGAGGTTATTTCAGAGCACCCTAACCGAAAATGAGGCCAAATGGTATATAGAGTTGTCGGGAGGCACCTATACTTCTCTTTGTGATTTGACTAATGTCTTTTTGAACCATTTACAGTTGCATGTCCAATATTAAGCTGGAACTGAACTTCTGGCTAACTTTCAGCCAGACACCGCAACTCACATTTCAGATCACATCCAGGAATGGAGGAGGAGGAAAAGGCTTATCAAAGCTAAAATCCTGCCAGAGTTCCTTCTCGAATGTTTTCTCACATCATTACAACCTGAGATCTCATAGGATGTGTCTCTCTCCAGTGTTTATATGGAAGAGCAAGCCATTTTCAGAGCCCAGCAATTGGAACTAATATGTTCTCAGTCTAGGGTTCTTCAAAAAATTCTACCTGATGCTCCTAGATCTAAGGTCGATTTAGCCAAACTAAAACTAGGTCCCCATGCCGATGGTATAGTTGGATCGATTGATGTTAACATGGTGAACCTATTGAATCAATTACAACAATTGTCTCTACAAACTGCTTCTTCTACCCACGCAACACCATCTGTACCTACACCTTCCCAACCTACCTCTATAAACACCATCCAGACCACTAACCCCAAAGGAAATCAACAATATGATGGGAAGAGGAAGGGATAAGGTAAGAAGAAGAACCAGGAAGGAAAAAGGCAATGCAAACAAACTCGGTAATAATGCCGGAGAGGGTAGGAATGAGTCCAAGAAAAAGGTAAAATTTCCATGCAAGTTATGTAATGGAGATCATCTGACTCACCTCTTCCCTAAGATGTAAGATGCTCAATGATTATTTTTATAGCAAGGGTCCTCTAGTTCCCAAGCTATTCTGGCTAACCCTTTTCCTGAAGGGCAACAATTACTCACTAGTGTGAATTCCAATGTTGGTACATCTATCGGGGGCAACCAAGAAGGGGAAAATTCATCAAATGTTTATATGATGAGCTCTCATATCGACTTCGCTACACGAGCATGCTATTATGGTGAATCAGAAACATCTATGGCTAAATCTATTCCCGAAGCCACAGAACCACTTCATATTGAGCGACCCTCCTTTGAGTCTATACCTCAGATACCGAAAGGCTCTGCAAAGTGCTTAAATATTAACCCTAATGCTAAGGCGGCCCAGAACTACTCGATTGTAGAAGATCTGGCTCAAATTCCTTATGCTATGTCAGCATTGGAGGTACTCCAATCGTGCCCTGCTCAAAGAAGTGCTTTGATTTTGACAATCGGTGCAATAAACCCAAACATTTCTTTAGTGCTCACTTTTGATATATTGAATATCAAAAAGGGACTTCCTCACCATATGGATTTACAGATAAAGTCCACATATTGAAAGACCAATATTTTTCAGACAATTATAGATGAGGGAGCTTCCACATACATGATGTCTATGTCATGTTGGAAGGCCATTGGATCACCTTCAGTTGTTCCTTCATCGACTCTTTTGATGGCACTTGATGGAAATTCTCATTGGCCGCACGGGATTATCCTGCCCTTTCCTATCTGTGTTGGGGGAAAGGTAGTGCATATTGAGGTATAAATCATTGATGCAAACCTAGATTATAACCTCCTCTTAGGCAGGAATTGGATTTATGAGATGGATGCCATAGTTTCATCATTATTCTGCATCCTTTGTTTTCCTCATGAGTGGAGGATTGTTAGAGTTGATCAGTTATATTATTCTCTAGGTGACTCCCACGCAACTTCGGATTCTACCGTTCCATTGGTGGACAATCCCCGTCAAACTATTGAGAACTTATGAGTTGGGATGTACTCTTGATTAATGGGTATATTCGACCTCCCTGATCCTACATCTAGAATTAATGTGATTTCCTCCTCTAGGGGACCTTCTTGGAAAGAGTTCTTTCGAACTCGTTATTTTTCAGATCCTTGGCCCTTACCTTCATCTACCACCACATTAGATGGAGGGCAGGTAGGTGGAATGGAATTTCCCATGTCTGTAGCAGAACTTGCTTATCAATCTATCGTTAACTCTGCAGACAATCATCCCACTCCTTTTTCACTAAAGGATTTAGATGGCGATGTGGATCCAGCTTGGATCCTCGATTCTACTTTAGCTCTAGATTGCTTGGACATAGTCTTACCATCTGAAGAAGCAATTTTGGAAGCAGTGATGGGTGTGGATCGAACATGGGAAGATTTACATCATCGTTCATATTTTCTCTCTCCATTGCGTGAAGTTGAATCTAGTTTGTCCAATCTATCTATTAGTGATGTTTATACAGTTTCAAACCCTTTGGCTCCAACACAATTTTCTGCTAAAGGTAACATGTCGGTTATCTCATGAACTGTACCTGTAAACATCTCTAGGAATCCTAACATAATCGAAAATGTCTTCATCAGAGCTGACTATTCCCCTGAAGAAATTCAAATCTAAACCGATCTCTTCAAATAATTTTGAGATATGTTTTCTTGGTCTTATGAGGAAATGCCTGGAATTGATCCATCTATAGTCTAGCATGAGATCAAGACATACGAAAATGCCAAACCTATTCCTCTAACTGAGTGGGTTTCCAACCTAGTCTCGGTAGATAGGAAGCAAGGAACAATCCAAGAATGTATCGACTTTAGGGATTTAAATAAATCTTATCCAAAAGACAATTACCCCACACCTTTTATTGATCAAATTGTTGATGAATGTGCGGGTAATGAAACTTTTTCATTCATGGACGGATTCTTTGGTTAAAATCAAATTACTATCCGTCTATAGGATCAACACAAGACAACCTTTATTTGTCCTTGGGGCACGTTTGAATACAAGAATATGCCTTTTGGCCTTAAAAATGCTAGAGCTACTTTTCAGCGGGCCATGTCTTATGCTTTCCACAACATCAAACATGTTATCAAAGAATACTTGGATGACTTAGCTACTCATTCTCACAAGAGAATTGATCATCCTAGGCAGCTTTGGTTAGTTTTTGAGAGATGTTGTTTTTATAAAATCCAGTTGAATCCGAATAAGTGTGCTTTTGCAGTTGGCTGTTAGGATTCATTGTATAAATTGAAGGGATTCGAGTTGATGCTTTCAAGGTTGAGGCAATAATTTAGTTGCCTCCCTCGTCTTCCATTTGTCAACTTCAAAGTCTCCAAGGAAAGGCAAATTTCTTGAGGAGATTTATAGAAAATTACGTCGAGATTACCAAAGGATTTATGTGTTTTCTTAATAAAGGAGTTCCATTTTATGGGATGATTTCGCACAATGATATTTTGATGCTTTGAAAAAATAATTAACCTCTGCGCCATTATTAAGTCCACCAAATTATGGCAGAGATTTCCTTTTGTATCTCGCTGGGGCAGAATCAACCATCAATATGGTTCTGGTTTAGGAGGATGACGCTCTCAGTGAGCATGTAATATACTACTTGAGTCGAGGCTTAGTAGGACCTGAGCTACGCTATTCTCCCATCGAGAAATTGGCCTTGGCAGCTGTCCATGCTGTTCAACGGCTTTGTCATTACATTTTGCTTCGCAAAATGTTCATTTTAGTGGCTATCAATATTTTTCAGTTTGTCCTGAGTAGGCGAGTGATTGGGGGAAATTATAATCAATGGATTGTTATTTTGCAAGAGTTCGATCTCGAATTATTGTCAGCTAAATCTAAGAAGTCATTAGTTTTTACGGAATTGGATTCAGAGTTGCCTTGTGAGGAAGCTATTGTTTATGAAGAAGATTTTCTCGACAAACATTTATTCCTCATCTCTTCACAAGATCCCAGGTAGAGAGATATCATTATATATCTCCAGACTTCGAAGTTTCCACTTGCTTTCTTCAAAGATGAGCATCGAAAGTTACATCACCTTGCCAAAAACTATGTTATTACTGGTGATACATTATATCGCATAGGGGTTGACTCAATCCTTAGGCATTGCTTAACTTTGGAAGAAGCTAAGTCAATACTTAATGATTGCCATAGTGGAGCTTGTGGCAGTCATCTATCAAGGCTTGCAACAGCCCAAAAAATTTTGCAAGAAGGCTACTTTTGGCCTTCAATTTCCAAAGACTGTATTGAAGTGGTCAAACATTTGTATCCTTGTCAAGTTTATACTCGAAAAATGCACGCGCATCCAACTCAAAGTTTTCCTATTATCACTGTTGGTCCATTTACGAAGTGGGGCATTGATTTTACTACTTGTAATTCGCCTACGGAAGGGAATCACAAGTACATCATTGTGGCTGTAGACTACTTTACGAAGTGGGATGAGACCATTCCTACTTTCAAAAATGATAGTGAGAGAACAGCCTTGCTTCTCTTCAACCAGGTTATTTCACGATTTGGTATCCCAAGAGAGATTGTCACTGACCATGACAGTCACTTCCAAAACCAATTGATGACCGAATTAGCTCTCAAGTTGGGCTTCCGGCAGGAGAATTCATCTCCATATTATCCTTAGGCCAATGGGCAGGTTGAAGCCACGACTAAGTCCCTTAAGACAATTCTGCAAAGGAAAATTAATAAAACTCAATCCAATTGGCACATCATTTTGTATCTGGCACTTTGGGCATACCGAACTTCAATTAAGTCTGCCACTGGTTTCTACTCCTTTTCAACTAGTTTACGAGTTGGAATCTCTCTTCCCTATCAAATGTGAAATTTTGTCCCTTAAGCTTGTTGTAAAACTTCTTTCGGAGACATCTAGTCTCGAAGAATGCCTCATTCATTTGGAACATCTTGATGAGCAGTGTTGAGATGAAGCCATAATAAATGAACCCCATAAGAAGAGGATTAAAACTCAATATGATAAACCTACCCGTCCTCGAATTTTTTTTTTAAGGCAACCTTGTCTTAGTCTATGACCAAGACAAAGACGCACTGGGGGAAGGCAAGTTCAAGTCTATGTGGTATGGTCTCTTTATAGTAAATCATGTTTTGAAAAAAGGGGCTTATGAATTAATTGACTTTGAAGGGAACAAGTTGGCGGAGCCCAGAAATGGGATCTACCTTAAGAAGTATTTAGCTTAGGCTTTGGCCGAGCAATTTCTTGTTTGTATATATTGTATCTTTGTACATATCTATCTGGCATTTTGTGATATTGATAGTTTTTGATCTACTTTGGAAGGTTGTTATGAAACCATCTCAAGAAAAAGATAGAAAAGATAGATCAACGCCTTAGAATTCAGCCTCTTCAAGGGGGCAACCTCCTTTACATTACATAAATGAACAATTCTTGGATGATTCAAATGACAAAACCTCCTTTCTAT
>APFE030313101.1:3099-47317 GCA_000404065.3 Pinus taeda
AAGTGGTTAATCCGCAATTAATAATGGAACCACAGTTAGTTGCAAATGGGCCGTAGTATTAGATAGATGGTATTAGTAATACGCGGTATTGGCCTGTGGTATTTCACGTAGGAGTCATATATAAAGGATAGAAACTCCCTGTGAGGAGCATCATGTCTTATTCTGTAATCGAGCTCTGCGCTATTAGAGGTTTCCCCCTCGAAGAGGCAAGTGAACATTACTCTCTGAATAATAAAATCATTGCTATTTTGTGTTCTGGGTATCTTTTCTTCGCATATTCTGTATTTGGGTATCATTTGCAGGTTAAAGAGCATAACAGTCAATCAGGGATAATTCACTGGATGAAGTCAAATTGTTGAGGTATGAGTTCAACAGGCAGGATAACAGAATAGAAACAAACCTTGGGGCTTGAATGGGTGATAGTTCTGCTCAAAACTAGAGGGAAATTAAGAATCCTCAGGTCAGGATTCGAAAGACAAAACGAAGATAGGTTAAATAGTAGAGGGCAATTAAGAATCCTGTACCAGTGACTTATTAGAGAAAAACTACAGGGATAGAGGAGCAATTAAGAATTCCTTTATTGATATAGTTTAGAAGAAAACATAAAAATGGTAAACTATTGATAACATAAAGTAATAAAGCTTATTCTGATATAATTTGACTATTTTACTGTTTAGATTTAGGATGCATGAAACATTGAAACATATAGTAAACACATAAAATCATAAGGATAGAATACTTATTTGTGATCACACTGCATGCGAATCTAATGAAATGCCCTAAACTTTCATTCCTCTTCCAACAAAAATCCATGTTTGATTACACAAGCTTTATCAGCTTGATAACATAGATTTATAGAGATGTTAGAGAATCCACCCATAATACTTCGAATCGAGAAGTATTTATACAAAAATTACATAAAAAATATCTCATAACTACATGAGATTTATTTTAGGGAATACAAAATATCTTTTACTAAAAGATAGAGACAGATGTAAAACTGATTGCTGCTGTCCCTTTATTTAAGGAAGAGCTGGAGGTTGATAATCAGATTTGCCTCTTTTTGTTGCTTTAGTAATTGTGTTATGGATATTTTTTTACTTTCATCTGATGACACTCTTTACCTGTATTCTGATACTCTTTACCTGTATTACCAGACCTTACTATAGTAAATATTTTATACTTTACAGATTTCCTACAACAATTTATATTATCCGTATAATATCAGTCGACCATTCATCAATTGGTATTTTCATTATGATCAATTTCCTTTACACTGCGTCATCTTTGGTGTACTTTGCAAAGTCAGGCTAGACCATGAACAGGTGTTTCACTTCATGCTCAATATAGAAAAGATTTTCTAAACCATCATAAAGCACCTTTATAGTAGGTAGTGCTTTTACTGTAGAAGAGCTGGCTTGACTTTTGGCTTGTTTGTGTAGTTTCTCAATGTAGTCATTATGAGTCATCAACTTGTCATTACGACCATTGGGATCAGAAGGCCTTTGTCTCTTGGAATGCCATATTTTAACATAAAATCATCTATGTCCTCCTGAATACTTTGACATCTTCTTTCCAAATTAAGCATCAAGTTCTTTTCAGTAATAACTTTCTTAATTTCCAGGATGGTGGCAGTTCTTGTAGGTTTTAACCCCATATAGAAATTATGTGCATACGAATTCTAAAACACCGAAAATAAATAATGCGAGAGCATAACACATAAAACACATATACATAGAGATTCTCCCCTGGATCCCAAAATTGGGACTACTAGGTTGATTTTTCATTATGTTCCTCTCAATGTTATAATACATATTTATACGTGACGAAGCATCCAATACCATGGACCGAAAACCACCGCGTCCAATACCATGGACTGAAAAACCATCGTGTCCAAAAAACATGTGCGAAAATGATGCACAAAACCATAGGTGGGTCTGTCAAACCTAACATAGGGTCCAAAAAGTGGGGTTATAGGTATGCCTTAAACTCCTTGTGACCCCCCCCTGCTACACAATCGGCGCAACGAAGGGGGCCTCCGCCCCCCCTCTAACCCCTAAGTTAACGACGTGGGCTAGTCATGGAAACAATATAACACAACCCAACATTCTCCCACTTGTTGTTTTCTTTCCACAGGGGACCACAAGAGAGCTTAGTCATTTTTCTAGCCCTGAAGCACCCATTGTCTCTCTACACCAAGAGAACTTCTCCGAGTTCACAGATTTTGTCAATGCATCTGTAGTATTCTTCAAAGTGTCCACCCTTACTAGCAACACCTTTTTGTCTTCTATCATATCCCTCACAAAGTGATACTGAACATCAATGTGCTTTGTCTTTGAATGATAAGCAGGGTTCTTTGCCAAGAAAATTGCACTTTGGCTGTCACAGTCTATCCTTATAGCTTCCTGTACTAACCCCATACTTGAGCCCAATATCTGCAACCAAAATGCTTCCTTGCTTACATGAGTGGCTGCCATGTATTTTGCCTCTGTAGTTGATAGTGCCACTACAGATTGTTTCTTACTTAGCCAACTAACTACACCTCCAAATAGGTTAAACACATACCCACTTGTAGATCTTCTCTGATCCAGATCTCTAGCCTAGTCTACATCAACAAAGCCATGAATATCCAACACTCTTTCTAATCCTAGTCTTCCTTGATAGCACAAACCATAATAATTAGCGCCACGCAAATACTTGAAAACCCGCTTCACTAATGTCCAATGCTCCTTTCCTGGTTTTGACATAAACCTGCTCAATACTCCCACTGCATGTGCAATGTCGGGTCTAGTACAGACCATTGCATACATCAGGCTACTGGCTGCACTTGCATATGGAACACGGGACATGTACTCTTCCTCTTCTTGCGTCTTGGGACACTGGTCAAAAGATAACTTCACACCTACAGGAATAGGAACCTTCACCGGTTTACTATCCTGCATATTAAACCTCTGCAATATTGTCTCAACACACCTCCTCTGGTTTAACTAGAGCTTCCTCTTTTCCCGATCTCTTTTAATTTCCATGACGAAAATATAGTTTGCAGCACCAAGATCTTTCATGTCAAATTTGGAGGACAATTGGGTCTTCAAATCCTAGATAATTTCTTTGTCATTTCCAACCAACAACATATCATCCACATACAAGACCAGATAAATAACACGGTCACCAATTAATTTAAAATACACACAGTGATCTACTTTGCTTTTGGTGAAGCCAAGTACCCGTATAAATGTATCAAATTTCTGATACCACATCCTTGGTGACTGTTTTAACCCATATAGAGACTTATTTAACCTGCATATTAGTTCTTTCTTACCCTTCACCACAAAGCCTTTAGGTTGCTTCATGTAGATTTCCTCTTCTAGATCCCCGTGAAGGAATGTTGTCTTCACATCCATCTGTTCTACCTCAAAATAAAAAGTAGCAGCAACAGATAAAAGTAATCTAATAGAAGTTACCTTGGCAACAGGAGAAAAAATATCACCAAAATAAATTCCTAACACCTGGGAATAACCTTGTGCTACCAACCGAGCTTTGTATTTCTCCACCTTTCCTTCTGCATTTTTCTTCTTTTTGAACACCCATTTGCTCCCAATGGGTTTCCTTCTAGCTGGAAACTCCACTAGATCCCAAGCCTCATTTTTGTGCAAAGATTCCATTTCATCAACCATGTGCTCTTTCCAGAGTTTTCCATTCTTTAAATCCACTGTTTCCTTCACAGTTCTGGGATCATCATCAGTAACAGACAAAGCAAAATTTGAACAGAGAGTAGATGGACTGTACCTTATGGTTGTCTTCTTTCTCGAACTGATCCTCTCACAGTCGGAGTTTGTGGCTCTTCATCTTCTGATTCCTCCTCTGCTATAGAGTCTGATTCTTTCTCCTTTAGCTCAAACTCTATCTTCTCAGGTTCCCTTTGTTGCACTTCATGTTTAATAACATCTTTCACCTCCCTGAACACCACATCTCGGTTGTACACAACCTTCCTTTTTATTGGGTTCCAAAGCTTATAACCCTTTAAACCATCCTTACACCCAATAAAGATGCACTTTTCAGATTTACTATCCAACTTGGTTCATTTCTCCTTTGGAACATGTACATATGCGTCACATCCAAATACCCTTAGATGTGAAAGAGAGGGTTTCTTACTAGTCCATACCTCTTGTGGAGTCTTATCCTCCAACGTTGATGAAGGTGACTTGTTGACCAGGTAACATGCAATATCCATCGCCTCTGCCTAGAATTCTTGTCCTAACCCGTCACCACTGAGCATGCTTCTTTTGCTTTCCATCAATGTCTTGTTCATTCTTTCTGAAACTCCATTTTGCTGAGGTGTATATGGAGTAGTCTTCTGCCATGATATACCACACTTCTTACAGAATTCTTCAAATTGTTTGCTACCAAACTCTCCACCATTATCTATCCTTAGCACATTTATCTTCTTCTCCGTCTGTTTTTCCACGAGAGCCTTAAATTCTTTAAACCCGTCGAAGACTTCAGATTTCTTCTTAAGGAAATATATCCATTTATTCCTTGAGAAGTCATCTATAAATGATAATTAGTACAAAAACGTACCTAGTGATGGAACCTTCATAGGTCCAAACACATCACTATGCACAAGCTCTAATATTTGTTTCGCCCTCTTACCACCAGAGGGGAAACTCACCCGATTCTGCTTCCCATATACACAATTTTCACAGAAATGAAAATCCACAGAGCTATTACTCATACCTTCTACCATACCTTTACCATGAAGTATTCGAAGGCCCTTCTCTCCAATATGTCAAAGCCTTTGATGCCACAACATGGTCTTCTCTCCAGATACCACTAGATTTTCTGCTCCACTTTTAGGAACCACAGAATTGTTTCACCCATCAATAACAGTGCTACCTTGTAGTTTGTATAGAGTTCCAATTTGAACTCCCCGCATCAATACCAGTGCTCCTCGAATAATTTTGCAGGTATCCTTCTCGAACACTATTTTTACACCTGCATAATCCAGCTTGCTTACAGAAATCAAATTTCGGGCCAATGTAGGAATATGTAGAACAAACGGAAGTGTTATAACCCTTCCACCTTGCAACTTCAAATTTACTTTTCCACGACCAACAATTCTAGCCTTCCTATCATCCCCTAAGAAGATATCACCACCATCATATTTCTCATACTCGCAGAACCACTCTCTATGGGGAGTGAAGTGAAATGATGCACCTAAGTCAATCAGCCATGCCTCATGATCTACATGTGTACTTGAAGAAGCCAAGTACACATCCTCATCTTCATCTGAGGTGGTTTTTGCCTTTGCATAAGGAGCATCGTTAGATCCCTTTCCTTTATTAGAAGCTTTAGATTTACGGTCCCTTTTGGAGTGCCCTTCTTTTCCGCATTTCCAGCACACCACCTTTAGAGGTTTTCTTGGAGATTTAGATCTCCCATTCGATGACTTATTTTTGTTTATGTTCTAGGACCGTCCTAATACAGACAAGGTGTCACCATTCTGGCTCTCCATTTTTTTCATCTCATCTCCTGCGTTAGCAAGGCTGAGACTATTTCATCAAACTGCAAGGCAGTTGCATTGCTACCTATTGCAATAACTAGATTATCCCACGAATATGGTAGAGAACACAACAAACTGATGCACTTATCTTCATCTGAAATTTTAATATCAATAGATGCTAACTGACTTACCACAATATTAAATACGTTTAGATGTTCTGTCACCGAGTCTCCATCTTTCATCCTCAGGTTATACAGCTTTTTCCGTAGGAACAGTTTATTCACAAAATACTTAGATTGGTACAAAGTCCCTAACTTGTCCCACAAAGCCTTCGCAGTAGCTTCCCTTGACACATTCAACAATATTGAATCTGAGACACATAACCGTATTGTTCTCTTTGCCTTCTGATCCAACATATTCCATTCTTCATCAGATGCTCCTGTTGGTTTAGTACCCAGATCTACCATGATCCACTAATCTTTATCCACCAACAGATCCTCCATCTTGATTTTCCACAACCCAAAACTCTGACCATTAAATTTCTCGATCTCCATCTTTCCACTGCTCGCCATCATCTTTCACCACTAGAATTGATCTCGCAGATCTCCCACTAAACAGGGTCTACCACAGACCGGAGCAAAACCCGTCAACAACAAAAGTGTCCCCTTGAAGCCAAAACTACTATGATACCAGATGTAGGTTTTAACCCCATACAGAAATTACCTACATACGAATTCTAAAACACAAAAAATAAAGAATGCAAGAGCATAACACAAAAAACACATATACACAGGGATTTCCCCTGGATCTCAAAACTAGGACTGCCATCTTGATTTTTCATTATGTTCCTTTTGATGTTATAATACATATTTATACATGCTGCAGCATCTAATACCATGGACCAAAAACCGTCGCATCCAGTACCATGGACCGAAAAACCATCACGTCCAAAAAACATGTGCGAAAATCATGCACAAAACCATAGGTGGATCTGTGCAACCTAACATAGGGTCCAAAACCAAAATATTCTGGGGCACTGCCCTGGAGCCCATAAAGTGGGGTTATAGGAACACCTCAAAGTCCCTGTGACCCCCGCTGCTACACAATCGGTGCAACGAAGGGGGGCTCCGCCCCCTCTCTAACCCCCTAGTTAACTACGTGGGCTAGTCATGGAAAGAATATAACACAACACAATAGTTCTATCCTCAATATCCAATTATTCCAGTTGATGCTTGCTTTTGCTATTCAGGAAATTGATCAATTGGGTTGCCTCTTCAGGTTTCTCTCCCAATTCTTCCTTGGTCTTCTATATAGCCACTGTAGCTAGTTTAACTAACTCAGTCTATTCAAAAATGATCTGAATAGAAGACCAAATATCATTGATGGAATCAATGATATTGGTTTATAAATTTTCTCTAATATCTCTCAAAGGCTTTTCCATTGTTATTCATTCTCTATTGTTCTGATTCTTTTTGTCATCCTTCTGTTTTTTCTCTCTTCTTTAGTGTAATTAATTTGTGATAACTCATAGTTGCTTTCCAAGCTGCCAACCATTTCTTTTAGTTTCTTTATTTCAGTTGCTTGGATTTACATTTCTTCCATGGACTTTATTAAGTCTTTTATCTGCTTTGTTGAAGTTGCTACTACTTCTGATGTACTTGTTGTTGTTTTTACTAGCAGAGCTATTGCTAGGGGAACATTAGATGCCAAAGATGTTGCAATAGTGGATGGCACTGCTATGGAAATTATAGATGTTGCAGTCTGAGGCATGGTGGTCGACTCACTCGGTTTGGACTACGAAGCTTTTTCTAGCTCTTGCTCTGCTTCCTTCAATTGCTCATTCAACCTAAGGATCAAATCCATAAGTTCTTCCTAATTTTGTTTCTCAATTACTTCTGTTGTTTGCGGATGTACGAGGGGAGGGAGTTTGAGTTGTTTCCTAAGTGAAACAATGTCATCATTCCTTTTCTTTATCAAATTTTTAGCTGCCTTGACATCTTTGGGATCATGTCCCAACTCAATCACCAGGTCTTCTAATGATTTGATCCTGGTACCCTTAGCCTGAGAAGAGGCTTTTTCCAACTGTAACTATGTTGTAGTATTACTCAGAGAATTTTGCAACTAATGTGCAGTGAGGGCTATACTAGTTAATGTGGAATAGACCATCTCACCCGTTTGCTTATGGAGCTCGATCTGATAAATTGGGTGGATGTCTTTGGCAGGAACTTCAATTTTTTTTTCAAATAATTAGTGATGGACTTTGTCTGTGGTACTGTTGGCTTCAAAAAACTCATCTGCATCTTTCCCTCTTTGATGTCAAAGGCTGACATCAATGTTGTCTGATTTGTAGTAGCCATTTTCAGATAGTGGGCATAGGTTTGAGCTTTGAGCTTCTCATTGCTAGCTTTAATCTCTTTGTACTTTTCTTTCAAATCCTAGCTCTACTCTAAATCTATCCTTAGTGATGACACTTCTACATTTGGCTACCTGTTTATTGCCTATGTTTGAGAGGTAGATGGTGTCTCCCCTGCTAGTGTTGTCTGCATTGTGTCACTTCTTGTCTCTTCATATTCTTGCTCAAACAGAGGATTCAATCTCTACCTCTTCACATATACCTGGTCCAATGGCACTGTAGAGGGGCTATCCTCATTCGTGCTTCATTTTTGAATTCTCTCCTCATTAAGAGGGGTCTGTAATACTGGAGGGTCACCCATGTTTGTATTAGTTTGGGTCAACTCCTCAGAAATGCTCTGTGATCCTAAATCTTTTCCCTGTCCTGAAGGCTTTGGTTGTCTTAATGTCTGTGCACTATTCTCTTGTGTTAGTCTCTCTGAAGATTCTTCAAGCACTTGTTCAAAGGAATCCAGATCAAGTCTTTTTTTCCAAATCTTTCATAACATTTTCTACTTCAACTTGTTCACTATCTTGTTCTATAAGTCTTACTTCCACCCATTCATTTTGATTTTCATATTGTTCTATCTTTGGAATTCTATGATGGATGTAGGGGGATAGCCTATGCTTTTGCCTTCTATCATAGATGAAACTATGTGGATAATAATGCGAGATGAAACTCCTTTTCAATATCAATCTCTCAAGGATTTCCTCTGCCTCTTTCCCTGCCTTTCTGTTGTTGTAAACAAATGGTCCTAGGTTATCCTTTATCCTTAACTGAGCTTTCTTCTTAGCTTTCATAAAATGGATTTCATCAGAGTTGATCATTTGCCTGTAGTACTCCAGGGCAAATAATCACATGGGGAGGTATTTGGGTAGTTTAAAGGGAGGCAGATCACACCCATATATCCTGATCTCGGTATGGTTCTAGTACAAGTACCAGCCTCCAACCTTATATTGCTTGGATAACTGAAGAATTCTCTTGATATCATCACTGATTCTAGGAGGGGGACTTCCTATCAACATGGTAGTTACTAGATGCACAAATTGATCAATAAAATGTCTATAAGGATAGGGAGAAGAAGGTGAATTGTGAAAAGTGGAAGTCCAAAAGATAACTAAGCTAGAATTCCCTCTGGTGTCAAGCTTTTGCATAGAGAACGAGAATTTATCAGTTTGGTAGTAGAGAAAAAGGTGAAACAGGACTGAAGAATATTTAAATACTCTTTCATTCTCTAATCTCATGAATTAGTCATGCATCTTATCAGCAATGAACACATCATAGTCATATATGTATGCAGGTGGTTGGCCAAGGGTAAAAATAGTCATGTAGGCTAAGGTTAACTCATCTACATACTCACGAGTAGTAAAACCCAAAATCCAAGCAATCATGGTGATGATATCGTGGCCCAGACTTGTAAAGAAGCTTGACATATAAGGAGGGGGTTCTTTTGACCTGTGTTTTTCTTCCATGAAGGTCTGACAGACTTGGTTAATTTTGGAATTGGATAGCCTTGAATACTTTTCAAGTAAATCGGCAATGGAAAGGGGAGTGAGGTCCTGGCTAGGCTGTAACTGCAACCATTAGTTTATAGACTCAGCTTTAATGGTGAAAAGGAATTTCTTGTCAGGGGAATATACAACTCTCATATTGGGGTTGTAGTTTGCATGGCATTGGTGGACAATGTCTGGGAAAATATGGATAGTGGGTAGCTGATATTTAGGTAGGTTTGACTCCCACAGACCTATTTTATCAACATTGTTACGATAATTGTCCCGATCTCTGCAGTGTAGTTTCAAGGGGGTTTCCTCAGAAGAAAGGTACTTGATTTGAAAATCTCTATTGGCCAAGGGGAGATGTTCCAAATCCCTGTGGGGATTAGTGATTGGCGTGACATATTGGGTGACAGGAGCTTCCATCCTTGGTTCATGTGTATTCAAGGAAGAAAGTTGGAGTTTTCAAGGACTTTTGTTAAAACAGGTGCTTGGGGAAGCCTAGGGGATAAGAAACAACTTAATTGTACTGGATTATTTTAGTTTTAGAGTAATTTGGTGGAGGTTTTAGTACAAATCAGGGTTTCTGAGAAGGAATGAGGTAAATACCTAGTTATGGTAGACCGAAGGGGCAAATGGCTGTGTGAAAGCTTTGTTGGATGCACATAGTAGTTTGCAGTGGCTTGGAGTTCAGCAACTGATGGTGGTTGGTGGCTGGGAGTCAATCGCTGGTCTGGACGTACTTCTGCGTTTGCATGGAATACAAGTTTTTTTCTCGGAAAAAAAGAAAAAATGATGAACATTTTTGTTTTTATGCACAAAGTCAATGACTTTTGGTGGGTAAATGGGGACAATGACAGTTGATGTCAACAAATGATGGGAAACTTTATTGTTTAGTGGAAGTGGTAAGCGGGATTGATCATATCGCTTATGGGAGGTTGGTGGTTTTGGCGAAGTGACGCATGATACCACAAATTGAATGACAGGTGGCATCAGCGAAAAGTCAAAACAACTTATATCATGTGGTTAACATTTGACCAAAAGGCCCGCGCGATATGAGCAAGGATTTTTGGGTGAGGGAAGGGAGATTGGACGACAGTCGGTGGTGGAAGGTGTTAGGGAGTTAATGGTGGGGACCCGACAGCATAATCATCATAATTAAATGACTTTATTATATTAGGGATGATGGTATTGGCAAAGAGGTTATTAATTAATCCGTTTTTTAACACGTCGGAGGTTTGGCTCTTAATTAATCACGATTCTATTAATTAATCCAACTTAATTAACTTTATTATGGTTTATTTTTCAAACCTTTGGAATGGGATATTTATTTATTTTTTGGGATTTTTATTAATAATAATATGGGAAAGGGTAATGTGTTTTGGGAGTTAAATAAATAATAAAAATTAAAATTTAATATGACCATGGAAAAAGAAAATGCACTAAGTAAATGTTTCCAAAAATGCATTCATCATATAACATTCTGACTTAGGCTAAAATGTGTTTTTTGGGGTTTTTATGAAGAACCATTTATTTTTCCTAAGTGAAAGAGTGCTTTTACCATACGAAAAGGGTTTGAGGGGAATGAATGAATTATGGAGGGGGTGAAATTTGATGAAGGGGCTTTAGCACTTAGGACTTACAAGTTATTGGGCCGAGGGTCTGGTCCCTCCAAAATTCAGAGAAATGCTCTGAGCCCCGTTAAATTTTAGGTTGTTGGTGCCTTTAGTACCTATGGGTAATTAGTAAACGTTAGGGAAAATGATTAAGGAGGTTAATTAGTTTGACTTTTGTCCATGATGTAAATGTCTTCATTGTCATCCATCTCTTTGCCAAAATAATGTAATGATGAATGCAAATGATTTGAGCTTTTAACTTAACCATTCATCATACATAATCTTTAACCATTCATCTACTTACCCTACCTACTTATCCTACCACTTTTACTTCTCTTTATTAGGGTGCACTTAAACTGGAAAACCCTTATCAAACTTTTCTTTTATTTTACAATAGAAATCTATCTAAGTCTATCCTTATTACATCCAAGGGCTCAAATTAAACTTTTGAGCTCCTTTTTTATTTACTCTACCTATCTACTTATCTACCAAGATTACACTGTTTGGTCAGATTTTATTCTCTATCTCTAAGCATGAAATTGAAAACATAGAATAAGCAAGATTAAATTGTTTGGTTACCATGGATTGTGACATAAATAACAGTTTGCACACAATCATTATTGTACAAAAAATAAAATAGTAGTGGCATTTGGACTTGCACACTTTCAAAGTCTTTTTCATTTTCTTGGGGTTCATTTTTTATTTTTTCTAACCTTTTTATTCTTTTTGCCCTTTTATTCTTTTTCTAGGACATACCCTCTTTACATATTTTATTTTTTTATTTTGAATATGGAAAACATTTGCAATAGGCAAAGGTATGTACATATTTCAGAGCTAAACCAAGTCAATCATGATATATGACACCTATTGGTATAAGAACATAACACCTAATACGGGAGAAAACCTAGCTAGAAGGTGAGGCATATGCTCTATTCTCTCTTTTTTAGTTATGAAATATAAGTACAAAGAAAGGGACACTCACTATGGAGTGGCCATGGAAATTAGGGTATGAAAGTTTTCTACAACAGTCTTCTAGCTCCTATGCTATGCTCGATATCACATTATTTGATGCCATGCACAACTGTGGAATGATAATAATGGCAAAATAATGGAGTCCCTTCCTTTCCTAGTAACCTTCACAACCTGTAGTCATTCAACATCAATGTTAGGGTTTTTGCATGCTTCAACACTCAAGTAGTGTTTATATTTTGGAACACCCCCACATGTGTGAGTAATGGGGGTTGACATGGCATCCACTCAGAGCCATGGTGGCCAATAACGTAGGTCAACTTGCGAGAGGCATAACTTTGACATACAAACTTTTTTTGGGGTGATTTTCACATAGTTGGAAAGCTTCAAGTGTCTCAAGTAACATCAAATGGATGGAGCTATACAATAAAAGTGGGCTCCCAATTGAATATACATGACCCCAAATCACTAATGTGGAACCCGACTCTAAAGTGGGCCCTATAAGTCAATTCCTCCATTTTTTCCACCTAGAAAGTATCAAGATATATGACAAAATATATCATGATCCATTGTGGATTATGAGTTCCATGGTACACACGAAGAGTTTGCAATGTTTGACACTATTGACAATGGAGTTCGAAGGATTTTAAGAAACAACACTCTAATTATCCTTATCCATAAATTACATTAATAATATCTATATCAACCAATTGCTTAATGTTTAACAACTCCACCTTATATCTTATTTGTCCAATAATAAGTGTTATAAATGTTAATGATGTTGTTCCTCGTATAATTGGGATTCCCAATCATTACTTTGATTATTCCTAAAACAATTTAATCCACTAGTTGTTAGAAGTATATCTCACACTAACATACCAACTCAATTTCATGCCTTACCCCTTCAATTAGACTACAACAGTAAGCAAAGAATCACGTGCTGAGTCTTTAATGCCTAAGACAATTCCTGACACAATACTCAAGAATTTATTGTTATTCACCTAAGAACAAGGGTAGTCGTGTTTGTGTCCCCTCCTTTAACAAATATGTCCACTGACCATGTGACAAGATCTATTATGACCACATTAAGAAAAAATTGTCTAGGTGGTGAAAGGGCCAAGGGGCTCACTTGTGTTGCAAGGGGAAACACCTTATAATTATCGTAGTTTCCATAAATATCCCCCTTTTATCTAAATCCTTTGCAGTTGCATTATAATATGCAAAAGTAGGTTCATATAAATCAATGTGCTATCATACCACGAGAGAGTTTATGAGGGCTCTTTATCATAAAATAAGATTTCATTGCATTTTGTTCACAAAAAGAAAAGCAGTTTACAATGAACAAAAATCTAGGAAGAATGAGACTTTGTGGCCTAAGGATGATGTTTTCCTAACAATATTCCATTACATCTAATATTGGCAAGGGTAACTGGAAACATAAAGACTTTGCCCAAGCCCATGTAGATTGGTGAAGGGACAAAACTAGAACACATGTTTTAGGGTTTTAGCTCATCTACTATGACAACACCATGAGTTCCAAACTCTCAGGTGTATTAATATTCTATTTCAAGTATATCCCCATCATTCACGATCATAAAAAAATGACTCTCTATGGCCTTACCATCGAATTTCATAGGGTTCACCAAAGGGAGACATAGGTTTTTTCTTTGGACATAATAGTTTGTTCAAACAACCCTCAAGGATAAGGTTAAAATTAATCCACATCCAATACATATTAGGTTCATTTTTCATGAAAATTATAAAACGACCCCATTTTCAATCTCAACACCAATATTTAGGTGATTGAATTATTAACATAAAAATGAGATTAATTGAATCAATTTATGAACTTGTTCAACATAATATTATTAGGGTTAGCTAACATGTATGTAAGATTAAACCACTACTATGGCAACCAAACACTTAGATGCTAATTTAGGTACACAATAACATTTATTTGAAAATAACAATGGCCAATTATTGGTTTGTAAAATATTTTAGTGGAAATGAAATGATATTGGTTTATTCAAGATTAAGTGAAAGTCTTGGTGTCAATTGATTCTTTCAAAATTCTAGTGGAAGTCATTACATTGGATATAGTTTAGCTATTAGCAAAATTCCAATAATATTTTCACCAAAATTTCAATAAGGTTTTGAGTCTTTTAATTAAATAAAAAATTAACCTTAAAGCATACTAAGTAAATGAAAAATATGTCATATACTAAGTAAATGAAAAGTATGTCATACTTTGAAAAGGATGAACTTTTTCAATTTGCATGAAATAATATTTATTTCAGATAAAATGTTAATAAAATGCATCATATTATTCCATATTTTTTTTATTAAAACTAATAAAATGCATCATCTTCTTCCAATTTCTTTAGTTAAAACTTAATTAAATTCAGTTATACATTATTGGATGAATTTTGTGCTGGTATGTTTTAATGGCAAATTTATTATTTAGGCAACACGGTTTCATCTAACCCAACCGTAAAGGCCACATGAAAACCCAAGTGACCGAGGGAAAAGATAATTTCCTCAGCCAAAAACTTAAACCCTCATACTTACTTCAATCGTTTTAAAGTCCATCTCTAAGCAAAATCCCGTCCCTGAAAAAAATGTCAACAAAGATTCCTCCCAAAGCTTGGCATCATCAAGCGAAGACTTAACATCATCATCTTCGATGATCTCTTGATTTTCATATTAATATTCCTTACAGTTCTCTCAGAGTACCCCACATGCCCCTAAACATGCCATCCTTTTCCCTACCCTCAGCCATGACTGCCTTCTCCTCATCTTGCCCACCTACTTTTTGTTGGTCTCCGACTTCATCTATGATATCATCGTCAAGCTACCGGGCATTGGGAGCACACAGGATCCTATCACAGGGAACATAAAACTGATGGTCTTTCTCTCTGGAACAGTGAATGGGAAATATATTATCGTCAGGGTTTATGTTCTTTCTTGGTGATGTGGGGATAATTTTGTTGGACTTGGCCCTTGACAAACATAGAGCAAGGAATGTCAAGGTCTCCTTTGCGGTGGTCGGGTTTCTTCTTTTGTGATTGTTTATAGCATGAGTATGATATTCATTCACATCAAATTTCTATTTTATTTGAGTTAATTGTGGTTTTGAATAGCAGATATAGATTTTCTAGGTCCATTCTCATTTTATTAAAACATTATGTCTTCCCACCAAAATTGTTGGGGAATGATAAGCTTAAATCGTTTATTGATTTATCATTTGATTCAAATTTCCTATAGGGATCTGCCAACACCACCTTGACCTCGAGTTTGTGATTCTCCATTTTTTTCGATTGCTTCTAGTCCCTTCCATATGTCATCGCAATGTATGTTTTCACCCCCTATATGTTTTTGTTGTTCTTCTTCTTCATAATCTACAGCACCGATCTTACAGTTATCTTCCTCCTCTAGATTTTTCATAACCTCTTCCTTCTTGGGTTCCATTTTTGATAATTTAGGAGTACCACTCTTTGTGTTAGCATGGGAGTGAGAATCCCTTTCAGGGATATGCTCATGATCACTCTGACCAACCCCTTCCATAGACAAATTTTTCTACAATTGTGGCATCGACTATCTCTTGTAGTTGAAACACTAGATGGTATACAACCATCCTTAGCTCCTACACAAATGAATTCACACCCTGCACAGAAAGAAGAGAATATATTATTTAGTTAAACATAATGGTAAATCTCATGTAATAATTAAGGTCTCATGCCCCAATATTAAAGGAAAAGGCAGTAAAAATAAAAACATGAATTGCATCGAGTCTGAGCAACAGAGACATGATCTGGGAATTATAATGATCGAGATACTCTCTCAGTTTCTCTAACTGTGTTTAGGGTTTTCTTTTCTGGGCGAAGCCCCAGCTACAAGATACATAAATGAAAATTTGAGTTTTATTAAATTCGAATGAACATTTATCCTTTGGATGATTATGATTTTAAAATATTTATGAGATCTTGTCATCCCAAAAGCCCATAAATTTCTCACAAAGATGACAGATAAAATTTGGAAGGTCCTTTTTAAAGTATCATGATATGGCCCTCACCTACATGCTCTAAAGATGGCATTGGAAATATCGATATTTCCTACATCCGATGTCACTTTATGAGATAACATCCAATATCCAAAAAACATACTACCCAAATAAAGCAAAAGTAAGATGAAAAAGGTTGCCTTCATCCATCGTCAACAAACTGATAATTTATATAACAAACAAGAGTAACAGAGGATTGATAACTCTAGAAAAATACTAATAAGCAGGTTGCATCAATATGATAACTAGGAAAGGTAAACACAAATACTAAAAATAGGATATATCTTGTCTAGGTTTTAGCTAGGTCATTTTTTAAAACATGTCTTTCCATAACAAAAGCCAGATAGAGACTAATGCTTTAGATCCATACAAGAATTATTTATTCTCAACCCTATAAGTTCTAAATCAACTAAGGAATCAAAGCATCATGGATTAACACTTGATAAGAGGAGCTAAAACAAATTTTCAGATCAAATGAACAGAATTCATATTCATTTAGGCTTTTGACCACCAAAGAGATGCAATTTTGCTCAACTGTTTTTATTTCTTCTCTAGAGAAAGCCATGTCTCACTAATTAAGAGCAATCCATAGAATACATCAATAAAGTAGGTTTTGGTTCATCCAAAAAAAATAGAATCTTCTTTTTCATTGTGGTTATATGACTTCCCCATCCAAACAACTTCTCATCACAATCTCTAGGTTGTTTTTCATGGAAGATGGTATAACATCACATAAATGTATCCTCGGAGAATGAAAACATATATCCACATTTCTTTAATTAGTATAAAAAGGAGTAGAAATTTATTAATTTACTCACTCAAGTCAGAAGTTAATATAAATCATAAATAGAAGGATTTAAAGATCACATACTTTCTACAAGTTCAATTGTAACATCCGTGATAGAACTCAGATCTATTATAGAGTTTGCAACGAACTTTTACCCAGTTGGACACTCGCCTTTGCTTTTCTTGTCTACGTAGTGGTGATTCCCTTAGATCCAGTGCTAGCACTTTCAAAAAATAAGACAACAGGCCTCAGGAAAGGATTTCTGGAAACATTATGAGTGTTGATTATAAAATGATCTGTTATCTTTTTCCTCTAATGCATGAAATTCTGCTAAGGAGATTCGAGTTCACACGGGAATTGTAGGCTATCAAAAACATGTATAATGTATCCTTGGCACAATCTATCATAGCAGATAGTTTATTGAAGAATCCTACTAGAATCAACCTTCACTAGATCATAGAGATGTCCAAAGGCCTATGTTTGATTCATATTAGGGAATATGGGTGCCATTGCATCTAAATGATGAAGTGATACCAAGGGTGTTAGTGGGTGAGTGGACAACTAGCCTTACAAGTTTCCATGAAAATAAACCTATTGATTGCAGAATATTATAAGTCAAAATCCTTGACCATGTATTAAGTTTCTGATTACAAGTGTTGAACATAAACTTCTCTCTCATAGTTTTCCTCCAATGCATGAAATTCTTCTTTAGAGATTTGAGTTCACGTGAGAATTGGAGGCTATAAAAAACATGTACACTATAGCCCCACGACACATACAATGATCCCTACCTTAATCTATCATAGCAGATAGTTTGTTGAAGAATCCTACTAGAATCGGCCTTCGTTGCCTCAAAGTGATGTCCAAAATCCTGTGTTTGATTCATATGAGGGAATATGGGCTCCATTACATCTAAATGATGAAGTGATACCAAGGGTGTCAGTGGGTGAGCAGTCAACCAGACTAACAAGTTTCCATGAAAATAAACCTAATGATTGCACACAAATATAAGTCAAAATCCTTGACCATGTATTAAGTTTCTGATTGCATAAACTGTCACATGGTTAATTTTTCTCACTTATGTGCTCAGATGTGTTCGATGGCCTTCCTACTTTGGAAGGTTTCTTCATCCATGTCAACTCCAAACTCAAAGATAGTTAATGTTATTATAATTACCCACGACTAGGTATATAGGTATCGATAAATCGCTGACAACCTATTATTTCCTTTCGACTTTTTCCATATGGCTTAATTTAAGCCAATGTTTGTAGAAATTTTCCATTTAAAATTATTTTATTTTATTTAATTATTTTTTATTTATTGGACAAGCAACTTAGGAGTCTTATTGCAGTTTATTGCAGGCTTTGCACTTTTAGGTTCGGTTAAAGGGTCAAGTTTAGATATAATATATGGAATATCATGGAAACATTTAATTTCAAAATACTAATGCTATGTCCCACATAGAATTAATCTAAAAACATTTTTTGTTTCAAATGTTTTAGCCTAATTACATACTATTTCATTACGTAATATTACATAGCCATCTGGCCCTTTCGTGTTCATGAACACTAACTTTCTCTGTCTAGCAAACTTCTTTTTTTAAGTCCTCTGCACCCAAACCTAGTCATGTGCATTCTTTGTCCTACAAACTTCTTGTTTTACATCCTCTGCACCCAAACCTAGTCATCCACATTCTCTAGCCAATAGACTTCTTATTCTGAGTCCTTTGCACCCAATCCTAGTCATCTACATTCTATGTCCAACAGACTTCTTGTTTTAAATCCTCTAAGTCCATCACCACATGATCAGAGTATTTGGTTTCTTGGCCCTCTAGCCTTTGGGTGGTGGCCACTGGTGGAATTCATTAATTTTTGGTGCAAGACCTTTTGCATAAATCCTTTTAGGCTCCTAGATCATTGAAGTGGAGCACAATGTCTTTGACCCAACACTTGTTGTCTCTGGACAAAGAGCTTTTGTTTCTCTTATTGCAGTTTCTAAATGAAAAAAGGTAAATAGAAGTAGCCCACAAGTGATTTTCTACAGTTTGGCCTTGAATTTTTTCTTTCAATCTATTAATCACTTTTGCAAATGTTGCGTGTGAATAATGGCTTGATTTTCCTTGGCATGCATGACCCAAGTTGGAGAAAGAATCTAGAATTTACTTCATCATGGATTTCTTCAAAGAACTTTTGATAACTGGAAAATTCGATGAGGGTGAGAACTACTTCTTGGGATTTACCAAATTGGGGTACAACTATCATTCTATTAAGATAATCTTTGCGATATGGAAACAGAAGTATCTAGAAGCACTTGATAGTTATGAACTCTCGTTTCCATTTCTCGACATACAATGTCGATTGGGAGACCTTATTGGGTTTTTGGTACTTGTCAATTTTGGGTTTTTTCATTTATGGCTATTTCATATTTGTGAATGTTGGGTTATTATAGGGTTTGTGGCATTTTTATTGGTTTTGTATGACTGGGGATCAATTTAATAAGTTTTTGGTAGTTTTTTTGGGTTTATGTTTTTGTTGTATTTGTTAATGGCATTGCTTGGTTGGGGTTTTTCTTAAAATGTACATGACCATAGATGATGTTTGATATATTTGGTTACATACATGGAAAGTGAAAAATACACTATTAATTGCAAATTCCAATCCTTTAAATGTCGCAAAAATCAGGTCCATGATGAATTTATGAGTCCTTCCGGTTTTAGGAATTTTGGGATATTAGCTTTGTTAATGGTTTGACTTTTTTAATGTGTGAATGTTGCACTTTGTGTCTTTTCTTTATATTTGTGAATATGAATCTATTGTGGTATGATCAGTTCAATCTCAGAGGTTAGGTTGTTGGGATGTTGGAGTTTTTGTATTAAATATAGTTATGTTCAATCATAGAGTTTTATTTTTTTGGGTGATTCAAAGTGATACTTATCATTAGCAAGTGTCATGGTATTTTTTTATAGGGTTCTTAGCCTTTCGATGCTTGTCTTGCTTCTCATGTTTATTTCATGTTTGTGGGGTAATTTATTTTTATTTCTAATCCTTTTCATATTTGTTAATACTGAATTTTCTATTATCTTAGATTTGCTAATACTCTGTTAATAATGGGTTATTAATTTCTCAGTCAATTTTTTGTCGGGATTTTGAGTATTCTCTTGTTCTTTCTCTTTTTCAACAAATTTTGTCAGTGTGCTGTTGTTTTTGTTTATAGGGTTATTTGTTTGTTTGTATCTAAATTTGGGTGATTTATGTCTCAAGAATGTGTACCATGTCAAAATCCAAGAACCGATTAAGATAGGGTTTTGGAGATAGTGGTTGATACTTAATAGTTGGTTAGATATCCACCTTTTTCAATCCCAGACTATTTTGGTTTAGAGGGTTATTTGATTTCTTATATCTACAAAAACAATTCTTAAACAATTCTCACTTTCCGAGAAAGATCGGTCCACCGCTATGAAAATACTGAGCAATGAACTTAAAATGTTCAAAATTATCCATGCAAAAGTCTACATAGAGTTTGGAGAATTGATTACGTTGGATAACTTCAGGTTATGCTTGATTTAGTGTGTATATTTTACTACTTGCTTGAATATTTTCTTCTTTTGGTAAAGCCTAACCTAAATTTCTGGTTATACATGTAGGGAAAATGAGCGGTTTAAACACTATAAGGATACACACTCTCAATAAATTGCTATGTTTCAAGCCATCACAAGAACTGTAAAATCCAACCCTATGATCCACCCTAATTTGTCCCTGTTTCATACGCCTGCATAATGACTTGCCAAAAACTAGTTAATTCATGCATAAATTTTCAACTACTAGATCTTCAAGTATGAGATGATGATTATGACAGTCTCGTTCCTTCAGTTCCTCAGCTGTTCAGGCCTAACACTATTCTTATTACAACAACATATCAAGACTCTCTTCCTCTTCATGCATATTGGGTACATATAAAGATCTCTCCCATATACAATTTGATGGCATTGCTTGAGGCCTCAGTGCTCGTGCACTCTTTGTTTTCCTTTTTTTCTCCACAAAACAAAGGCCATATACAATTTTATGGCATTGATTGAGGCTTTAGTGCCTATGCACTTTGCATCTTCCTTTTTTTCTCCATAGAACAGAGGGATGGACAAAAAGGAGAGTAATTGTCCATTTGTGCTACATTTTTCCTCTATGATCTAATGTTTTCCAAAATATTATGTGAAATCCTCCAATCAGTGATCCCATTACTCTTAAACAGTTGCTTTGTCAACCCCCAAAACTGCTAATGGAGTAAACAATAATCAATTCCTTTTTACTTGTGTTTTGAATTTTTGGGATTTTTTTGTAAGAAGTCCCATTTTAACCAAATTTGACCTAAGAGGGGGTCTCCCTAAGCACCCTAGCATTTTCTCACCTCTTGTTGGTGCTAATTAAAGTCATTTTGTAGAAGTAAAACAGAGTGGCATAGATTATCTCGTGCTCTATGTTCCCAATCCGATTTTTCATAAATATTGTTTTTCCAATGTTTGCAGAGTTGGTATCCATCTTCTAACAAGATTGATTTGAACACTTATGATCAATGCAAAGTGTTATGTTGGTATCAAAGCTCTTGCTAGATAAATAAATCTCATGATCTAGAAGATGCAAGTGGAATCGGAAAACCATCTCAATAATTGGATAGTCCTCTATTATTTTATTCAAGTTACCCTAATATGTTATCTGATACAATTATGTTTTGTTCTAGCTCTTTGAATCTCTTCACTATGTTGACTAAGTTTTCATTTCCAGCATCATGGTAGTTCACTGTGCACTTAATTTGAATTCCTCTTACTTAGGATGCATACTCTTTCATCCATTTCATTCCTTTATTGTTACAACCATATCCGGATTAAATCTCAACCACTTAAAGATTAATATCCAAAACTTACCCTTGATATTGACTGTCCATGGACAACCCAAGAGGGATTCCTTTCTATGCTAATTGTCTCGGACAACCCAAGAAGGATTCCTTTCTGTGGTAATCTTTGAAATGCATAGCATCAGATAGCATTTAGGGACATAGTGCCCAATGCATCCATGAACCTACGAACAATTAACCAACTTGGAATTGCATCTATGTCCATTGTTAAAGTTAGTTGCAACCTCTATAAGAGTATTTTCTGACCATGCTCACTTTATTCATTGCACTTCCACTAGCACCTTTAATTAAAAGACGCATTTACGCTAAGCCTACGATAGAACCATTTCAGTGCACCATATAGTGTCACATCCAGTACCATAGCGCTTAACCTAAAGGAACCCTTATCTATGGTTCTAGAATGAAATAACCTATCTTGGGCTTGCAAAATCAAACCTCAGTCTTCTCTATGCCAAGCTCCTCACTATGATATGTCACCCTCGGTATAAATGAATCAAGGTCAATCTAAGAAGCAGGCAATTTAGTAGGATAAAGAAATCATGTTTGAAGCCACACTTGGGTTTGAACTACCACCACTCTATTGACCCCTTGATATTGTACTAGCACTAGAACTACTACTACTTCCTCCTACTACTGCACCAGGATGACTACAACTGCTAGAATAATGACTGTACCAAGGCAAATAGAAAGCAAAACTAGAAAAGAAAGTACCGTATGAGTTATGAATGTTAGAGGAGTGGTCGACACTAGGCTAGCTTTGTGGTTTTTTGACATCTCCTCTTCGACAATGGGGTTTCAGAATCTTAGTTTCCTTCACTATCAAGAAGCACACAATTTAGTAAGCTAAAGATTCAATCAACATTGTCTTACAGTTCTCAGTGATAGATTTTTACTCATGAATATCGCACTGATGAAAAGTAGTTTCATGTTTTAACTCTAACTAGGGCATTATTCTTTATACACCTATAGGATGTTATAATATATTATTTAGGTTCATTGGACTTATTTGGAGAGAAAACCCATTTGAATTTCTTTAGTGCAGTGTGTTACTATCCCCAGTCTACTCTCAACATACAGAAGGAAACTTCCCTTTTGTAGATTTGGAACTTGAGGTCACATTGTTCTCCATTGTTCTTTATGGGTTGAGGTGTGAGGCCTTGCCTTTGAGATATACCACACCAAGATATAGAGTGTAGACACCCATATGCTTCTGCATGATAAAGAGAAATAAAATAATTCCATATTTCATTGTTTAGGTAGAGTTTGTGACCCATTCACTCTGGCTTGAGACCATTTTTTGGTTTGTCTAGTTGTTGCATCATATTTGGTATATATTTGACACAATATTTAGTAGGGAGTGTTATCCATCCTTCTATTTTTATTCCTATGAGGCCATAGCATTGAATAGACCCATTGATTAGCTTCATCGTTGAAAGCGGATTCGAGTAGACCCATTGATTGGCTTCATCATTGGTTCTTCCAGAGGTTTCATACCATCATTAGTCAATTGGCATCTTAGTGGACCACTTCCGCATATACATGTAGGATGTTTAAGTCGCATGACTTGACCTACCAAGTGGGTTAAAGGCCAAAATGGCATTTTTGTAGAGATTTTTCCCTCATATGATATGAAGTATTCAACCTGGAGTCTTGATGGATCTTTCAGTCACAATGTATTGTATCTCCATTTGAGCTACAACGTCTAGGTCTATGTTTCATTGGTAGTGCAAGGGTTTCCCTCCAAAATTTGTCATGCCAAAAGGAGGCAGTCAAGTTGTTTATTCCCCTTCTGTCATCGTTTAAAATCCTTGAAGCATCTTTTACAGGATTGTAGATTTTCTAGATCATGCTAGAGGTTGGTGCAGTACTGACATTTTGCTCTACTTCATGCGAAACTTGATTCATGTGCATAACTTCATTGGTGTGCAGGTCTTCTAGGGGTTTCATGGTGCTTGGTTTCATGCTTTCAGGGGTTTGGGGTTTGGGACTATATTAAAATTTTAGCTTTGATCCATAATCTAGAAGCTTCAATGCAAGTATGCTTGAGGTCAGTTTTGTAAATTGTTTTTGTCACTTCTGGCAAAAAGAAGTAGGTATGAAATTATTTTTCAAAGGATACCTCATAATAAAGGATGCTGAAGAGTTCAGTGATATCACATACTCAAGTTATTTCTGCCTTAGTTTCTCTCAAGAAGAGGATATGATTCATGTCTGTATACACTCTTTTCTTTTGGTTGGTTTTTCTATTCCAGATACTAAGTACAATAGAGAAAAAATTTATCACTCCTTCTGGACTTCCACTAATGGGGCAAGGTAAATTGCCTATTCTAGATTCTACACTACATATTAATAATGTAAAGCCCATTGCACAGTTCGTATAATAAATTTGTAATTTCTAGATTCCACACTACATATTAACAATGTAAAGTCCATTGCACAGTTTGTATAATAAATTTGCATTTAATGTAAAACATACCTGGGTAATTCCAGAGATCTTATAGATAATTTATAAACCTTGAGTGAGTAATGTGAAGTAGAATTAAAGTAATTTTTTTCAATATAACAATATTTTCTTCAATGGAAAGAAACAAATGGGAGGTGCAAGTCATTTAAGCATTCAAATACTACTATTCTAAAAGCCTTGCAAAGGCTGGGGGTGAATGTTTTATTGCTTGCTTCACTGTTCGACTATATGCAACTGTTTTCCTATTACTAATATCTGGATTTGCTCTCAGAAAGGAAGGTTCTCATCTACATTTACATCGAAATTTTTTTTCTAGCCCAAGCACAATTTTAGGAATGAAAAAATATCTTGTGAAAACTATACCTATTTGTATACACTGTCACCAATGCTAGTTATTTCCTTGATTTTCCTGTCTTACATGTAGTATATCTTCCCCATGGCTTTTTTTCTCAAGATTTTTATTTGAGAAATGAATTGATTAGTTAGTCCTAAACTACCATTGAACTATATATATATATATATGTGTGTGTGTGTGTGTGTGGTGTGGTGTGTGTGTTGTGTGAAATTAAAATTATCGTTGAACTATATATATTATAGTATATGTGGGCATTAAAAAGTAGCTTGAGAAAGTTTTGTTGTTCACAAAATCTGAACATGATCCATTAGCAGAGCTTGTAACTAAATGTTAAGGGAAGTCATGGTTTTGACTGTGTTAGAAAATTTCAATGAATAAAAATGATGGCTAGTTTGAACATGTTTGAGTGTATAAGAAAATGATCTTTTCTTTTGAATACCGAATTATTCTCTGTTGATTTGTCTGGTTTAATAACGTGACCATATTCACATAGGTTTATTGTATATATAATCTATTAAGCAAATAAACTATTTATTCGGTAGGTATGCCATTGCATCGCAGCCTTGTTTTGATTTTATGTTTTATTTTTTTCAACCTCAAGAAACCGAATATATTTTATTGATATGTAAAAGGTAGTTACATTCCGTAGATAGGTGTAACTTAAGCGCCTTATAACATCCATTGCACATTATAATGTGTCTATTATGAAGTATTTTTATTTTGGATCCAGATGTCCTAGTCATTGTAGACAAATTTTGCTAACAAAACAAAAAAATAAAACTCCCAACAACTTCTAAAACTTTATTCCCTTATCTGATTGCCAACATGAAAATAGAGTGTTGATAGACAATCACTATGACTGATATAATTTGATAAAAAATAAACAAAAATGTTACTGTGCAACTTTATTCATTCTATCCTTCAGAATAATGTGTATTATATTCATCCAAAAGAGCCATGATGATAGCAGGGAAAAATTCCTCAAATTTTGTAGCAGGTCAAGTAGCTCAGTTCAGAGCCCTAGCCTTATCCCAAAATGTAACAACACTAACCTGAGATGGCTCTTTGTCTATTTTAAATGATTGATTAAACATTCTATCTCCAACAATGTTTAGATTCCTCCTAATGTCTTTGTACTTCTTTCATGAAAAACAAATGAAATCCTTGACTTATTTTGTTAAACTCAGAAGATTCTAATAATTTGTTTCCTATTGGAAAATTCTTGTTCTCTATTTTGTTATTAATGTCTAGTCCATTTCAGAGCACAAGTAAAGATTACCATACCCATGTCATCTTCAGTCACTGCTACTCCACTAGTTACCTGGATTTCCTTTGGAGATCCATAATTCTTTATTCAATGCACATGTCTAGGAAAAACCCAATATGTATTTTGTGCAGTTACAATCGTGATGTCAGATTTTGTAAGTTTAGGTAAATGGTTGGAGACCCATAATTTCGAATTAGCTACAAAGTTACTATAATTTTGAAGTTTAAACTTCATATAATCATATCTATGGGTTGAAAATTTTGAGGTCTTTCAAGTGGATCACTTCATCAATTGATGACATTTCTCAGCTAAACCAGGTTTATATGTAATTTGTTTTCTAAATTGTGTTCTAATTTAAAGCATGCATTGATAACATATCGATTGTGCATATCTTATTAAAATACAATGATAATTACATTGGGAGTTTTTACTCATAGTGATGTCATGTAGATCAAATGGATATTTTTTTCGAGGCCTAGCGTTTCCACCTATTAATCCTTTCTTCCAAATCCATGTAATTACTATTCTGTGAAATTTCATTTATTACATCAATTTTTTTTTGGCAAGTTTGAAGTCTAAAAAGTATTTTTTGTGGAAAATCTTACCCATAATTTTGGTAATCCTAAAAAGTTAATCATATAATCAATAATTTCTCACTTGATTTCAACATAGAACATTCACAACTAATATACCGAGAACATATCGAGCCCACTATTGTCAATTATTCATCTTGGAATCACCATCATATTCCGTGTTGACTTCCCTCTCTCTGCAACAATCATTTTTTATTTTTTTGTTTGGAATAAATAATTTCATTCTCCTTTAGGATTGATGTTTATTGGTTGGAGATTATTTTTCTAACTAACTTATATAGGAGATTTTGGTGATTTTCACCATGTATTATGATTGTTGTCTAATATAATAATCAAATCGTCTTGTGAATTGAGTATATCTCAAAAGGTTAAGAAGAAATTGTTATTCACCTCAAGCATTTTCAAACTTTGTGATGTGTACACTCTTCGTGAGTCAGTGGTTGATTGAGACTCTTTATGATCTATGAGGATTATCCCTTTGTTTTTCATTAGCTAGAGGATGGGTGGCTTGAAGGTGGGGTTGTAAGTTACATGTGAAAAAAAAATAAACATCTCATTTTTCATAGGTTACTACTAGAACATGTCTTGTGCTAGTCTTCGATGAGATGAAATTTCAAAGTAATATGCTATTCTCTTGTTTTTTCATGTAGCTAGAATTTCTTTTTCCTGGGAAAAAAAATCCAATAATTTTATATTTGTAATAAGTTTATCCATATATGCCATTAGGAATTCCTAAAGGCCAAGTAGCCTAAAAAACTATTTGTCGAGAAGAGTCGAGATCTACAAAACCTTAAAAGCATTTGTAGCTATGTCATTTTTCAAGTGACCACCCTCTCAAAAGGATACATCTGTACTCCTATTATCTATATAGACCCATTTTCCATAATCCAAAATTTAATCATTTACCTAACCCTATTTTTATAGTTTTCATCCTTGTTATGGTCAAAATGACCATATAGAACTGCTGAAAACACTGATAAGATCATTTGTCATATTTGAGAAAAAAACATAGAGAGAGTAACAAGATTATTTAGTGCCAAGTGTCATGAAGAAATTCTTTTTGCTGGCCTTCCTTTGAATTTGTGTCTTTCAATGAGGTTAAGTCCATTTCCAAGCCGACTTTGGACAACCTACATGCTTCTTGATTCTTGTTCCTGGTCAAAGGAAACATAAAAATAAAAGGTAAGTTGTATGTTTTGAAAAAGAGGCTACAAGTGGTAGCTCAAAAGTTTAGAGGCTCTTTTTAGCCAATTTATGACTGCCTTTGAGTCCCCATATGCATAAAGATAGGAAATCCTGTATTATCGAGCTAAGCTAAAACAATTTTTTTAGAGACATTAAGTCTGCATAGTTGTTTGAGGCATGATTGATACAAGTTGAAAAGGATATGGGTCCCTAATAATCTTTTTTTCTCTGTCTGTAAACTTTTTTGTATAAATTCTATTTTGTTTTATGAATAGGTTTGCATGTGTAAAAGTATACAAGTAAAGCAAAACCTTTTAAGTGGTGCACTTATGCATTTGGATTCATCCCAACAATGTTATAGTTGGAGATGACATTTTTCATTAGTGGGATTTTAGTTCAGAAATTTTGCAGAAGGTGGAGGAAAGATAGGTGGGAAATAGATGGTTCATCAAGATGAGGATTTACACTCATCCATTAAGAATATTTGTGGTTATAATGAAAATTCATGCGTTGATCAACTTGTTTACTATTGTTCATTATGCACCCTTTTGCATGGCCACCGCCTTCTTCATCAACAGTACAAAACCAACTCCATCACTTACATGGCTTGATTTTCCTTTGTGAGATTGAAATAGAACATAAACATAACTGACACACACTGAATATTCAACATCTAGTGCTTTACAATGGCAGAAAATCTAGCATGCTGTAAATTTTTTGATAAAATCAACAACATAGAAAAAATGCATAGCATACAATTGGGAAATAAACTCTATACCAGTAGTGGTGCTTCCCCTCTTCTTAAATTCACGTCTGATTTTCCCTAAATAATAAAGAGAAGCATTAGGATGAAAGCCATCGTCAACATATATCATCATGGGATTCTCATCTCCATTTTTAGTATCAGCAATCTTCAACACAAAAACAAGAAACACATTAAGTACCGTTGCAACAACTCTCTAGCAACTCCAACTTTGGAAATTACAGAACATGGGTGTTTTGTACCTTTGCTTCAACTCAGATGATCTCATATTTTAACTTCCCCACAACTATTGCTTCTATTGTGTGCCTATGAGATTCAACCTAAAAAAAATTCTAGTAGTTAATATTCAACTCCCATTCCTTACCTTCGCTGATTAATTGATATGAACTACACCAACATTAAATTCACTTAAATCAAAATATTAAAATATCATACATATACCATTTCTTGATCTTGGTATTGACGTGAAACTCCATAGCGATCAACTACATTTTCTAAGATGATAACCATGGGCAAAAGACAATCTTGTGCTTTTCTGAAAAATTCAACCTATTGCAAGTGGCAGCAAAAGCCATCAGTGCCTTTCACACAAATCTTTAATGAAGTACTTATATATCTATCCTTGTGCAGTTCTCTCTCTTCTCTCTCTTCTCTCTCTTCTCTCTCTCTCTTCTCTCTCTCTCTCTCTCTATATATATATATATATATATATATATTATATATATGATATATATATATTATATATATATATAATATATATATATATTATATATATATATATATAGATATATATCTATATATATATATATATGTGTGTGTGTGTGTGTGTGTGAAGGCTATATTAAAGACATTGAAGAGTATGGAAAAAAACATCAAATTGAAACTATTGACAAAATTAAAAGCCTTATGTTTACAACATCATTAACTTTTATTGATTTCTACCTTTGAATTGATAGAACCTTCCCACACCATAGGATTGATAGTCATTAACTCCACCCTTGCACTAACGCCTAAAGAAAACAAATTGAAATCATAAACTTATCTAAATTCAAACTTGCTATGAGAATCCAGTGGTAGCAAACATATATTGACATACCAATGCCATAAAACCCAGCTTTAATTGCAGTTGCAACATCTACAATTGCGTGTATCTCTGAAGATCATTGTCTATTGATAGTATTGAAATGTACAGTCTCCGAAGAGATGACGTGGTAAGAAACATGTAGTTGTCAAAAGAACTCAAGCATCCAACAAGAAAATAATTCATTTTACACATGAATGGTAGGATATACACTTGGGAATCCATCATAAAAAGAAGCCATCCTGCACTCATTAGCATGTTGAGAGCCAAGTACAAGAACAATACCCACTATGATATAACCAACTTCAACTCGATTAAGTCCAGTATTTTCAATCAATGACTGCAGGAAGCTATAAAAAATTCAGAGACAAATTTGTGCACTCATGCTTCTTGCACCATAATGGTTGGGGGGGAATTTTCTAACTGCATAAAAAATTAATAAATCAATTTATCTGTGTAACCATTGATCCATACATTAAAAGCAGGAGCAAGCAAGTCATCGGTAAGAGTATCCTTAAATCTTCCATATTTAACATTACAAAAAAGGGTACGATAAGCCTTTCAAAAGCGACAATCAGATAGATAAAAACTAGGTTTTGATCAGCTATCAACAAGAATTAGGAAAACTTTGAACTCAGTCAACCACATATGATAAAATGCAAAGCATTGGAAGAGATTTCCTCAAAAACCATCAATTAAGATGGAAACAAATAGAAACTTACACAACAATGACGACATCATCCCCAAACTCAACAACTCTTACATAGGAAGCACTATCTCCAGCAACATAAACTGAAGCCTAGTAAAAAAAAAAAAGAATGATCGATACTTATATTCACACTAGAAGATCCACGTGTTAAACATACTCAACATAGTCTTGACTCTCTTCTAATGTAAAGAAGATAAAATACATTTTTAATAATATATTTATATCATCACCAAATTAAAAACAGTCTAAAACAAGGGTACAACAAATCTAGTTAAGGGGATTCAATTGTTAGGATTCACCTTGACTCGGGAATGATAGTCAATAGCTAGTGGTTTTGGGACCATGGTATTATGCCAGTTATATTTGGATGGAAATAAGCTTATAAATAGGCTTATTAGTCTCCATTGTAATGTTCCAAAGGTTGAGCAAGTGTGGGCTCCCCGCCCATTGTAAGGGGCCAAGGGTTTTCTAGGTTGGCTAGGCTTTCATGGAATTCGTTAGTTGGGTTATCCCCATAGTTGGGGTTTTCCTAGGGTATTTATGGGGTTGTTAGTGTGCGTGATTTCTTCTATAGTGTTGATGATTATTTTATTTACCTTGCATTTTATACATGACACCGCTTAGGTTGAATTTAACACAAGCATCCATTAACTCCCATACAATAATACCTCAAGCATTCTAAATCCATCAACACATTTTAACATATAACATAAAACTTATCATTTCAACACAGTATCAACTAACATACCCATTTCACGTAAAGTTATGAACAATATTTTTCACCCAAAAACTCCACAAACACAAAACTCACAACCCCTGCCCCAACCCCCACCGAGACTAAATTCAAAAAAGAAATAAAAATAGGAAGGTTTATGTGTAAGCATAAAGTAGATTTCACCATATTTTTTTATTTCAAAGAATTCTAAGTGAGTATCCATTTGTATGGATTACTTTAACTTTATTTTTGGTGTTACAATTCCCTTTAGGATTTGACACAAGACCACCATGTGGGTTGGGGTTGTCCATTCTTTAGGGCATATAGAGAGTTAAGTTTTTTCCTTTCACTCCGCTCCATTCTAGTAATTTTGTGGAATTATTTGGGCGGTGCCAAACATGGTCCATTAGACCATTATCATAGATAATCCTAAAAGTCAAATGTAAGACTTAATAATTCCCAAAAAATTATAGCCTCAAGTTGCACCTAATAACCAAAATAAAAAGGAAACGAAGCAGAAGGATCTAGGTGCATTTTGAAAAAAAAAACATTTTTTATGAAGTAAGGTTCTACTGTAATTTTTAAAACCTATGTGGCAAAACCCATTAAAGTTCAAAGAACAATAATCTTGTAATTTATGTGAAAGGCATTTTTTCTCACCCAACAATGATTAGCATACATGGGAAATCTCTTAATTCTATCTATTTTAGTGAACTTCATTTATCATTAAAGGCGTATCCTTATGGAACCATAACACCATCTTTCACTAAATATTTTTCATGGAGGAACACACATCCTTTCTAAGTGATTAAGCTTACCTTTTTAAGGAAATAATTGATTTGAGTTTAATCCAATAAATCCCTCCCTCATTTCCACGTAATAGCCTTTAGTTGATAGTTGCAAGGAATGAATTTCGAGTCAACATTATGAAAGTATTATGTCTATTAAACATAAATCTCTATTACCATCCCACCCCTTTCACTCAAATACATCATGAACTAAAATCTTGCAAATGTGCTTATCAAAAGGGTGATTAAAAAAGGGAGTGTGGGAAATACAGGTAAACCCGTTGGGGCTATGGATGCTTGCTTGCAGCGGGACTAGTCTTGTATCGCATAAAAGACAACTTCGTGAGGGTACTGTTTGGGCTCTTTGGTAGCGAAGTGATGTAAGAGACCAATCATAAAATGGATATATGCTTTATCAAAATTCATATCTCTACCTTCTTCTATTTTTCATATGAGCTAGCTTTAAAAGAAATTTCCCAAAATTTGGATTCATAACTTTAATTCAAGTCTCCTTTGAGTACTTATCTTAAAAAAAACATATTTCTTAATCTATTTATGTGGAACCCATGGACACATTTTATTGTTAGACGTTTCCTGATTTCCATTATTTTTAACGTTTGGGTAAATTGAAATTCATTAACTTTAACTACAGATAACCAGTTCTTCCTAGTGTGTTGCCATTTTTGTAGATAAAACATAACACCCCCAATTACTTCAAATAATGGGGACCCTTTACATTAATTTCTGGCTAAACACCTTTTATGATTTTCATTATTTTAATTATCCTAAAAAATAATAATGTTCTTTCATTTTCGTTGAATTTTAATTTGAATGTTTCATCAAATTTGAATTTTTACGAGCTTTCGGTTGATACTTATTTCGTCTCATTTAGTCAACCGGTTTGTAAATGATACTCCTTTGAAGTTTGATTGTTTTTTCGTCAGATGTTTAAAAAAATACATTAAATTTATAATATTTCATTTTTTGCAATTAAAATAGTTATTCATAGTAAATATTAAGTCTTAGTTAATTTTTACTATTTTTTTCATTTTTCACTAACGGTCCTACAAAATGACCTAGCCAAATTATAGAACAGTTGAAAACACATTTTAGGATGTCAGTAATTTACATCAATTTATTATTTCAAAATTGCAAAGTGGTTGTAGTTCAATTTGTAGAATATTTAATTTCACATGGGCCCCACTCCGCATCACCTCCTTCGTCTCAAAATCGCCTATTTAAAATGGCTGATTTTTTAAAAAAATCACCGATATTCCAATATCACATATCAACATTTGGTTTTGCACATATTTTTTGTGATATAACAAAAACTCTAAAGTTCTTATTTTGATTTAACCTTTTTATGCGATGAGTAATTTTTTTATTTAACATAAAGTTTTCGGTTGACCTCCTTATGCCTCCCAAGTTCGTGACCTCAGTCACCCTCCACCTCACTCTTTATTCCTATACTTAGCTCACTCTCATGTCATCCCTCCTCCATTATTCCTCCCACCTCTTATAACTCCATTAACCATACACCCTCCTCATGTAATTTGGCTTGTGAAAAATTGGAATAATATGAGTTTATGATATTATTTGTATTGCATTTTCATTATAATTAGTTTATATTTTAACTATAATATTTTACTATATTTTATATATTTAAATTATAATATTTATACTAATAATAAAGTTTAGTAATTATTTAAATCATTTTTTTATTAATTAAAGTATGTTTACTATTAATTTGTAAATTAATTTGTTTAATTAAAATAATAAGTATAATTATTACATTTTATCTAATTTGGATCAATTAATCTAAAATTTTAATCTAGCAGGAACACCATTTCCAAAATCTCGTAATTTGCTCATTAATTTAGGGGCTCATAAATTGAGTTTCACTTGGCCAAATGAAGCCTAGGAAGGCTCATTGGATATATAAGATCATGGATAACATTTCGGAAATAGTTACATTAGCATATTTTATCATTTAATGGGTCTAAAGTTCAACATAAGATCAAGCTATGAATTTTTAAACAAAATCAATTTTCTGAGTTTTATTTTCTACATTCTCATTTGCCGACAGCCTCTACTGAGTGAAAATTCATTCATCTATGTTTTCCCTAACCAACTAAATCCTCACCGCTATCAATAGAAAGCTCTTATTTATTTTCAAATTATTTATTGAATTAAATTTAGTTAGATATGTTTTAGTTCTAGATTTGGTATTTTGATTTTATTTTTACATTTTAATTTAGTTTTGAATTTTTATTTTTTAGGAAAACAGTTGAAGATATGAAAAGAGGAATATATTAATCAATGAGAAGGCTCCAGTGATGGAAGAATAATATTTTGGGCCAATGAAAATTGATTGAGCAAAACTACTCTTCAACAACTATCTACGAGAGAATTCCCTTTTGTAAACATTATAAATAATAGATTGTAGAATGTATGAATGGACTTCTCTTCTATGCAATTCTGGAATTCTTAAAATCATTATTGTAATCGGGATTTAGAGTTTTTTATGAGAGGAGATAAAATATCAGATCTTGGGATTATTAAGGATTTCTCTTATGCATTATGAATTATGTATGAAGAGAAAAGATCACATTATTGCAACATTTGTTTTAACAATGGAAGTTCAAAGATTGTAGAGGATTGTTGGAGATTGGGGCTAGAGAAATGAATTCAGTAAATTGGTATTTATAATACTATTGTTTTAAATACTGGTTTCATTTTATGATGGTAAAATGTGCCATTTTGTTCATATTTGTGCATTATTGTAATTATGAGTAATTTGCCTCAGTAATATGTTATTATTTATCTTTGCTCTAGTGGTTTGAATTCTGATTTATGAGTAACTATTTTCTTAGAATTCCGTCTTTTAAATTCTGATGTAACAAACAATAATATCCTGTGAACTATTTTCTTATATTATTGTTTAATCATTCGAATTAGTAATTTAACAATCAAGATCATTTTTTGAACTACTTCCTTAATGTTGTTGATTGATTATCTCGGTTAAGAGGTCCCTTAACATAATGTGTTTTGGTATTTTTAATGTCAGTTAATTGAACTACTTCGTTAGCTTGATATTCATTATAAGCCAGACATATTTAAATCTCAATCATTTAAATACTTAGCTCATAGTTGGGTTAGGTCTATATCTACCTAATTGAGATAAGATTAAGAAACCTTTACCTTTTTCTTGTATTTTGGCATAATTTATCATTCATATTTAATTTTATATTTCTAGAAGTCCTCTTCCCAAAGATGAAAACTTTAGTTGTGGCTTGGTTGAGCCCTAGATCAGCTTAAGGATCACTTTCTTGCTTGATTAACAAGAGCGCTGATCTGATATCTTTTCTCTATTGGTAGATAAAAGTTATACTTTTAGCCATTGGAGATAGAGAAAAAGTAACTAGACATAGTTAAACTAGTCAAAGCCCCCATCTTAATGGAGAAGGAGCTTCTTTAAGGTCTGGAATAGGCGGTCTCCCTTATATTGTTGTAGGCAGCGAATTTTGAGCCTTCAACAGGTTATTAGCCCTTCTTATTTTTCTTAGAACTTCACCATAAGGAGAGGAAACTAAATCATGAAGGAGGCTAAAACAATTTATCTATGGTTAAAGGAATAAAGAATCCATATTTTGCTTCCATGGTGGAGGAATGTTTGGTCTCCAGGATGATATATTATATGCAAAGAAATAAAAACTCTTGAAAGTGTTAGGGTTAGGGTTGCTAGGTTAATCTTACCATGGGAAAGCACATTGAGAAAACCCCCTGGAGATGTTGGAACCAAGCTATATAGTTATAAAAATTATATGTGTTACTTAAATCCTCAAAGAGAAATGAGGGTTTACCTGCAATCAATCAAAACAATCTTTAGTGGGTAAATTCTTTATAATGTCGTATAGAAACTTAAATATATGTATATATATCTAAAGAGGAAAAAAACACTGACAAATTACTATAGAAGATAAACCATGTGCATCCAATATCCCTTCCTATGAGGACATTAATTCCTAGACGATGAATCCAAGTAAACAATACCAAAAAGTGATGGTAGCACTCTCAATACTAGGAGAAAGCCCTCTTGTTTACAGTTTGATTTGCATGAGGTTGCAGAGCTCAATTCACAACTAGTGCAAGCAACAATGAGGTTGTGAAATAAGGCAAGGTAAGGCAGTTACCCTAATGACAATCCAAGAAGCCATCATCGTTGATCAACCATAGAATGATCCTCACCATCAAACTTACTAGCTATCTATGGTTCCATAAGTAGTGTGGGTCCCTGAATCATGAAAAATCACCATGTGATACATAACTATGTCGTAGCCATAGTGGAATACAAAATCATAGAGGCATATATATACATTCAATTCATGACCTACAAATAAATTTGGTGAAGGAAAAATAAGTATAAAGTAACCCCTTATAACAATATACATATATATGCTGATAATACAATTTGGAATCAAGGGACGAGACCATTTTCATTATCTCAGGTTATATATATTAGAAATTTGAAGGAAGGTCTATATTTAGTATGTAGAGCCTACAATATCTCCTCTCTCTCTATATATTATATATTGTATGACTTCTAGTGGTCTTGAATATTAAGAAATACGAATCTTAGTCAATGATACACTGCATGTCGTTATAACCAAAACCTTAATAAAGACATATATTGATGAATAGATAATGTATGCGGAAGCATTCCATGGTTTTTTCGTAGGTGCAAAATAGAAACATCAACTTATTACTTTTAAATAGTAAATAATGACTTATTCAATGCTCAACTTATGATCTTCGTGATGTGATGTATTTTGTAAATTATGAAATAAAAGGCTCAAAGTCCCATATATATATATATATATAACGTTATTGGAAAAATAACATATTTTTTTGTGTGAATAAGGAGAGATGTTAGAGATACCTTAATTTTGAGATTCTCTCACCATCCTTCATCATCAAAATTCATCCTTATAGTATAAATCATATCCTTTTTTAATAATGCATCCTTTTAACATCAAAAGTTATTTTAAGAAGAGGTCAAACTAATCACTAAAATAAATATAATATATATAATATAAATAATATATATATATATGATATTCACTCTCTTAAAGATAGACTAACTTTTCTTGGAGTTTAAAGAAATTCCTAAAAGTTTCTTTTTCATTTTGAGTAAAATAACCAAGTTTTATTCCATTATATAATTAAAATAACATCCTATAGGTGCTTAATGCATGAGAAAAATGGCAAAGGAAGTTAGGTGCATATTGCAATTACAATTTTACAAGTGCCACTACAATTATAAGTGTCAATTACACTTACACGATTAAAATTACAAAAGTAGAAACATTATGTTTTCTTTAAATAAAACAAATTACTCAAACATTCGCGTTTTCGCCTTCTTATTTTAACTTCTAGCCGTGCTAGTGAGAAATGTGTTATAGTAAATGGTTGTGATTCAAGAGGTAAGATATTTGAATTCCTAGTAGGAACTAGGTCCTTAATTCAATTAGTTGTATCCATTAATGATGCCATTTAATTCCAACAAGAGGGGCTTCCACTACAATTAGCACCTTTAAAGAGAAAAGCTTTGTATCTATTCCTTCTACTTTATCGCACAATAGAGTGTGGATACCACAATTGACACATCCAATTCTTAACTTATATCATTCTAATAAATGCTAGAAGCATCATTCTAAGTAATGTTAGAAGTTAGTTTTTCATTTACCTCGCACCTTTAAAGAGAGAAACTTTGTATCTATTCCTTCTACTTTATTGCACAATAGAGTGTGGATACCACAATTGACACATCCAATTCTTAAGTTATACCATTCTAATAAATGCTAGAAGCATCATTCTAAGCAATGGTAGAAGTTAATTTTTCATTTACCTCATTTTGATCAATGTCAATATTTAATATTGATTGCACTAAAAATATCCATAAACAAAATTTCCTAAAAATGAAACACTATATAAGTAATGGGGAGTTAGATTGTTCTTCTACAATATCCCTAAAACAAATCCTAATAACCACCATTCCTCCAAAAAAATTGTAGTTTTAAGAGGAGATGACCTATTACAAACATGTTAATTAATTAGTTGAAAGAGATTATCTAGTTAGTTACCTTCATGAAAAAGGTTTTGTTGGGAAGTAAGAATCTCCAAACTATGTTCCAATTTCTTCTTTAAATCCACCACATAGTTATTCAAATCCATTGAAATGAATGTGTCTTTCCTTGGGAGAGACATGATCATAGCTCGAATCATTTCTTGGTGTAAGGATCTCTAAAAACAATTAATTTGAAATGTTTTTCATCCAACACTCAACATGCACACAATTTGTCAATCTCTGGTTGACGTTACAAATTTTGCATACATAATTTTTTTGAAATAATTTCCATATAATAGTTTTTACAAACACTTCATAAGCAAATCCATTATGATATGGAACACAAGAGTCTCATTCTTAGATTCAATTTCTGGTTTATGATAGTAAGGAACGATAAACTCAAATTTAGTCATGCCTTTTAGCATAGTAAGTGTTTTGGTGACAACTAGGATGCTAATGAAAACCTTTTTTCTATTTCTACTTGCACATCATTCTTTAATATGGGAGCACGCTAATCTATGGTAACAAGGAAATCATTATCACCTCTCTAATATTCCTCCCAACTATAGTCACTATCGTATCTTAATTTCCAAGGAGACACCTTGGGATTTGCTATAGGCCATTGCTTGAGGCATTAAAATTATTTTTGAATCACTGTTTCTTGAATGTATTCCACCTGTTGTAATTGTGGTTTGTTGATAAGATTTATGTTCGTATGCATAATAAAGCCTTAAATAAACACCTACAATAACAATATGTATTGTACATGCTCCAATCTTTATGATAATTATGTTATACTTAGATGTTAGATTTCTAATCATAGTCTTGTTCATAGTCGGTGGGAATTTTACACTCAAGAGGAGGATTGGATATGGTGTATTTCTCTTAATTTTATGATTATAAACTAGAAAATGGTTTCTTCTTTAGCTATTTTTTCAATATATATTTCAAAATACTTCACCGATATATGAGGTTGGGAATTTTACACTCAAGAGGAGGATTGGATATGGTGTATTTCTCTTAATTTTAGGATTATAAACTAGAAAATGGTTTCTTCTTTAGCTATTTTTCAATATTTATTTAAAAATACTTCACCGATATATGAGATTGTGCCTCGGGGTGATATAAGGTAAAACAATGCATATTTAACCTAATATTTTCACCCACCCCTAGTCTTATATGCTAAATGTAAAACGTAAATTGTTTTACCTAACATTTATCCTAGTCACACCATACATGAGAGTGAGAGTAGTGGGAAATATTAGGTAAAATATGTCAAAAGGGATATTAGGAAAATTATGTAAAGCATATCAGACATGAGAGTAGTGGAGAGAAGTATAAAGTAAAATATAGCATATATATTGAAGTAAAGTAGGAAGCAAATATAATGTGAAATATGACCTATTTACCTAATATATATCCCAACCACTCTCTTATAAATATTGAATAGAAAATAAATTAAAAAAACTCCCGTCTTCCTAAAATAAAAACATTAAAATTTAAATATATAAAATAAATCTATTCAATATATGATAAACCAATATAATGTATGATAAGACAACATAATATTTTTCCATAATATATATATTTAAATTAAAATTAAAGATATTCAATTATGAATAATGTTCTCAAGATGTGAAGAAACAATTAAAATTAATTGGAAACATATTAAAATAACAACTAAAATAATATAATTAATTAAAATAATAGTTAAAAAAAAATCCAAACTTATCTGTTAAAGAAAAAAAATTGAATTTAATTAATTTTTATAATTAATAATAATTTATATAATATAATATATATATCCTATTAATAATTACCCCTGCGTAAAAGTTAATTTCAACTTAAGAATCAATATTAATTGTGTTGTGAACTGAATGAGGGGGCAACATTCCTTTTGCGGGTAATGGTGATAGTGCTTCATCCAGAAACCGATCCTTCGGAAGGAAAGCGATGCATGAAGTGATTGGAGGTCTGAGGTTCATCATTTTATCTCTTTCACAACCCTTCACTTCAAAAGTTATGAATCAGTTATTAAACGGATTCTTGATTTTCATGAAATGAAATGTAGATGAAATCAAGAAGGAAATTACGTTGAAAGGTTTACGATTTTCTTGACATTCGTTGGGAAACCTGGAATGTTAGACTTGGGAAGCAAGCATAGATTACAGAGATTGCAAATACTTTCATTGCCATGCAATGGATAGGAATTCGTGCCCTTGACCATTTTTAGTCGAATCATATGAAAATTACAAGCTCGCCAAAGGTTCCAGCTCTCTTTTGGTTTGGTGAATCGACCGTTGATCCAGTCAACAACAACTATATTGCAACTGCATTCAGGGGCAAGTATACTCCCTACGGCAGAGATTTCATCGATCACCAATCCACTAGAAGGTCTTCCAATGGGAGACTACAACAGAGTTGTCCAAGGAAAGAGATAAGTTGATCTCTTGAAATATTCCTTGCTTATGTGCAGTAAAAGAAGATTAAATTATATGTTTTCTTGGTAGGAAAATATGTTTATGCATGTAGTAAAAGAATGATTAAATTATATGTTTTCTTGGTAGGAAAATATGTTTATGCATGCAGTAAAAGAGTGATTAAATTATATGTTTTCTTGGTAGGAAAATATGTTAATGCATGCAGTAAAAGAATGATTATTTTATATGCTTTCTTGGTAAAGAAAATATGTTAGTGCATGCAGTAAAAGATTGAATATTTAATATCTTTTCTTGGTAAAGAAAATATGTTAAAGATTGATTATTTTGTATGTTTTCTTGGTAAAGAAAATAGGTATTTCCTCTTAGAAAGACTACATGTGAGTCTTCTGTGTAAAATGCTTGTCTCTCGTCATTTCTTGGAATAAAATCCTTGCTAAATATAGCCAAAATATCTTCTTGAGAAAAGAAGAGGAGGCATATAAACATCCTGAGGACATAGCATGAAAAGTGGCCAAGCCTTCTTGAATTAAAATAAGTATTTTTATAAAAGTTTCTTGAAAAAGGATATATGCTAATGGCATTTTGATACGAGCTAATTTCTAAGTTCATGCGAAATAATTATGCATTACATGCATGATCGAATTAGCTAGTGAAGTGCTTCTAGGCTCATAGATATTTATTTCTATAGTTTTCTTTTTAGGAAAGTGTGCATACTTCATGTATGAAGATGATGACTTTTATGAGAAGATCTCTTGAAACAAGAATAGAATTTCCTATTTTTGAAAGACATATGAATAGTGTTCATATCATACCAAGAATCCATACTTGTTTCATGGAAAGATTATGTGCATTGAAGTAAAAGTAAGTATGATTTTGTATGATTTTGTGTGTATGTAGAGAAAGTGATTATGTTAACTTTCTTGAAAATAATAATCTCTTGAAAAGTTTGTCTTGTTAGATGAGTTGTGTCGATTTCTTGGTTTGATGCATAAAGGGTAAGTAAACCTTGTTTTTGTATCTTGATTTTCATGCATAAAGATGGATATCTTTAATAATTTCTTGAAAGGGAAGCTTGAGAAACCCTCATATAGGAAGATAGAGAAATGAGGTTATAATGACTTCCTTTAAGAAAGAGGTATGTGGTTTGTTGTATGAAATGATGGTAGTATTCTCGTGAAGGGAATATGCGTTGCATACATTAAAGAAGAGCTAATATGATAAGCAATGATATGAACAAGGAATAGTCATTGTGATATGGTGTTATGTTCTTTGTATGTTAGAGAGACTATGTTGAGTTCTCGAAAAATAATTGTGAAAAGAACATATGTGCTTAAGCATGCAAATAACAGTTTATTACATGTATGAAGCTATAACGGATGTGTTATACATGTTAGTAGAACTAATGAGTTACAAATCTTAAAGAGAATTATGCATTAATGTGAATAAACATTGTGGAGGTCAAACAATATTTACTTGAGTATATGTACTAGCTATATAGTATGTCATGCTTGCTCATGCATATGAGTAGAGGTTAAAAGATCTCTTTTAGAGGTTGCTTATTGATTGATTAATATGGTATCTAACCTTGTTGCCAAGCTTGTTGACAACTACATTGATAGGGAACGATGGCAGATGGTGCCAAAGGAAAGTGATGTTTAACCTTGTGGCAGGAAAAGGATTAATGGACCATGCAGATGAGTTTGAGTAGCAGGATCGTACATTACTAGAACAATCATGCCACAAGGAATGTTGTATGTGGCGGTATGTAAGTAAAAGATTACATGGAAACTGTATTAGCTTTTAGCTAGTTATGTGACAACTTAATGATAATTCATTGTAATGATTTTATAACAATGGTTAAGGGATGGAATCCCTTATAAGACATTGAGTGAGGGGTGAAATCCCTCACGAGTGTTTAATAATAAGATTAAATGTGTGTTGGTTTTCACCCTACGGGGTTTCCAGGGTATATTGGTGTTCAATGGTGTGATTGTCTTTTGTGTCAGTTTGATGATGATGAATCCTTGATGTTGATGGTTCTTTATTTGATGGCATAATCATAATTTCCAAGTATGTGATTAAATAATATGGTTAAGGAAATCAGGAAATGGATGCAAGGATTCATGAGACAGTCTATGTTATTACACTACCACGGTGGTGGTTAATGGTTATGCAACTTGCTGCATGTTATTGCAATTTACTTGATGCACTAATGAACATTATATCTAATGGTTAATGATGAATTGTGGAGTTGTGAATTGGATAATTACTTGTGGGTAATTTGTATAAAAAATTCTAACTCCCTGCTTTCACATGCGAGGTTACTGGGGTATGTGACAAGTGGTATCAGAGCTAAAGGTTACAACTCTGGCACCTTTGGGAATTGGTAAGTGGAAAGGAAATTGAGGTACGCCATCAGTGAGCATTAACTCAGTTATGAGTTTAACCATTCACATATTTATTTACATAGTACACTACTTTCAGCATGATAAGTGTGATTCGTGTTTAAACTACTTTGAGTAGTAAGTAATAAAGTTGTTGCATGACTATGTTCATGACATTGGATTCCTGATGAGGATAAAAGACAATAAAACTTTTTTCGTACTTAAGAACAATATTGAACACTCATTACACTTATGAACAATATTGAACACTCGTTGAGGAAAGTGACAACGAACTACCAACTTTTGATTTGCAAATATGGCAATAACAATCATGCATTTATTAAACAAGATTGAAGTTACAATGAATGAAACTTAATGAGCCAATGCATGAATATAAATTATGGTGAACATCCTTGAATAGGATGACAAATTTTTTTAAAAGGAAATTAGAAGAACCCCTTTAGATATGGAAAATATGCAATTAGTCAAGTAGCGAGACTTGATTGTCATAACTAATTTGGATTAAGTTTTGCCATGGTTTCATTAAGATGAATGGTAGTTGTGATTGGTTAGTGTTGTTTGACTAACTAATAACGCTTACGTGCATGAATTGAGTTTGATTTACGTTTATCACAATTCGCAAATAGGTGATTGTGGTAGTTACTTCGTGTATTGGTCTGTTGATGGCAATACATTGCGGGAAATTGGAAAATGTTTAGAATGATACCTCTACTATCATAGGCATTTACATAGTAATGAATATTTGCATATACGTTTATGCATGATAGTATTGTGCCGCAAACTAAAAGATTAGGGAAGTGAATACTTGCCAAAGGATGCATATGAATAACTAATGTTGCTAATGGGATTAAGTAGTGGTAGCTTAATGGGAACAAGAAAACTCGTCACGTAAAATGTTGCAATGAGAATTGCAATCATAAATGAGAAAGAATAATGTTATATGATATGAATGATTGTGTTATTTGGAAATCAGAATGCATACAACATGTATGTCAATTGTGTTTCCTAACAATCTAGATGTTGTGGATCCATGTTGAGGGTTAAGTTTAGATGCATGGGATAAATGCATGTTTGTTTTGTTAATGATAATGATTATATGGTTCATTATGTAAATTACTTTGGGAAAGAGTGATAACAGAGAAATTTAACATGCCAGACAGTTGCAGATAGATGTGAAAGGCTAGAATTCCTTGGGTTGATGGCAGTTACCTACCCGGAGGGGTTGATGGTACTTGTCTGCCTGGATTTGGGTTAATGGAAGTTACCTACCTAGAGGGGTTGATGGTACTTGTTTGCCCAGATTTCCTCTCCCTAGAATTCTTGAGCTGGTTGGCCAGTGGAATTCCATGTTAGACCTGGTAAGGTTTTTATCAAAGAAACTATCTGGATGTGAAAATGACTTGGTCTGGTTGTGGAAACTAGTTCCTATGGGTTGCGAATTATTTAGCCTATTGTGGTTCTCATAGCTAAAGAAATTAACTAATCAGCTAATTTCATATATAGATGTGTAAAAATTTCATGCACATTTGACAGGAAATGGGCTTAGTGCTCAATAAGGAGTTATTAGAAATTTTAATTCCTTTATTGTATTATTAATTTTGTG
>APFE030313105.1:7188-22919 GCA_000404065.3 Pinus taeda
CCTTGATTATTTGTAGTCGGTATGGGTCTATCACCACCTATACCAGCTTCCTAAGCAAGTCTCAAACCTCAGCTCTTCAAAACAAGCTTTGGAAATGAGAGAAAGACATAAAAAAAGCAATGTAATTCTAGTTCCGCACTTTCTCTCACTTTTGCCTGTGGGCCCGCACATTTTGTTCAGAGTACCTGCGTACTTATACGCTCTGTATGTAAAGGGGAGGGTGCGTACCCCTGAGAAATTCAAAAGGCGCAATTTTTATTTTAAAAAACTCACTTTGGGTTAATTCAAGATGATTCTAGAAGGAATTTTGACGTGGATTGTTCGCTCCAAAGTGGTTCATGCATCGCAAAAGAGGAGCTAATCCCTTGTTAGGAGGAGCTATCCCTTTGAAGGAGGATTCTATCCCTATGAAGGAGGACCTAGTAACTGCCCTCCATTGCACTATAAATTGAGGCATTGGTTTAGTGGCTAGGGAGGTTAGACGCTGAACTTTTGAGGGTAAGTTCTAGTGAAATCAAGACTTCCTATTTTAGCTTAAGAGAAGAGATCACATACCTTTTTCGCCTCATTGGGGAGTGAGTGAAGCTTGTCAAAGTAGAGGAGACTTCTTGTTGGACCCTGGGAGGAGCTTGTACAACATCAAGGCAAGTTCGTAAGGTTCTTCTCCTTTTGAATTAATACAATCAAGCTCATTTTTCTCAACAAGTATCTCATGTTATTTGTTTCATGGACTCCTTGACTTTCATGTTAAATATGTTTTATAATATTGGCTATTCAGGTGCTATTTAATCGTTTTCCTTGTTTGTGTTTGTAGGTTTGTGACGAAGGAACTTACTTGGATCAAAGGAGCGAAGCCATCTCCAAACTTGCGTTGGACATGAGGTAGGCCTTAAACACATTTGTTTTCCATTATTTGTAAAGCACATTTAGAGAAAGATATTTTCTGGTTGGTGTGTTTGTCATTAGGTCTTCATTAGATTCTAGGAAGGTCTATCTTGTCCGCAAGATCGACTCATTTTGTGTGACAGGAGGACTTGGTGTATTAGTTGGTCTCTCACCAATTGAGGGAATCGCTTGGTATCAGATAAGTCCCAGTCCTCCAATTTCAACATTGGAATTTGTGCCAAGCATAGTCCTTCAAAAACAATCTTGTCTGGCAGCAGAGGTGTGTACAAGGTGACCTTTCTCTCATCAATGTCCTTAGGCACCTTGGCCTTGCCCCTATGCAGAGGGACGTACTTAGGCAATTTAGTAATGGGGTCAGACCCCTCAAATTCAATGTCCTCCATGTTGATCCCCAGATCCTCATCATCCATTGGGATATCCCCAATTTCTTCCTCCTTCGATTTCAGGTTAATGGTTTTTCCCTTTTCCTTAGTGGGGGGCTTTTCCTTTGGTGGGCTTCCACTAAGTGACATGTGCACTGGTGGTGTCTAGACCTGCCTTCGTTTCTTGCGTCTCACACTTTCTCGGGTCTTGGTAGGCCTTGGTCTAGGCGACTGTGGTGACTTGGGTATCTATGCAACCTCCAAAATAGTTCCCTCTAATTCCAGATCAACCTCTGGCACAACCTCTTTAGTTGTCACTGCTTCCCCAATATCTACAGTTTCTTCCTGAGTCGACACGATGCTATCCAATAGTTCTTGGGTCTCCTTTGATAATTGCTCAAATGCTGAACTTGCTATCAGAGCTTCAAATAATTCATGGTTCATACGCGTCTGAGAGCTCAACAACTCAATGCTCAAAATTCTAAGTGTTTTTTGTTGGGTAGCCACATGTAATTTATAGACCATTTTGAATTCAACTCAGACTGTTCCCCTCAAAATCGGTTCATTAATGCTAGATTAGCGACAGATTTTCAAGGATCTCACCCATAAATTTTTTCTTAAATGTTCCCCCCCCTAGCTCCATTTGGTTGTTTTTCCATCATCAAATCATGAACATTGTCTTTAATGATCTCTTTTAGGCTAGCCTACACAGTTTCATCCCAGGTAGTGCAACCTTCTATGCGCTCACTTGGTCTCTATGACATCCCCTTGTTCCATGCAGTTCCTTCATCGCACAGTTCCCTGACCTGCTCAGTGTAGTTTGTAGTCCCGCACCTCCTTTCAGCTACCTAGAGTGCTAAGATTGTGCTTCCTTCATATAGTCATCTATTCAGATCACTAGTGTATGGCTTTAATCAGCTACCATTCACTTTTCTTAGGATGGGCTCCCCATTTAACATAACCAACTAAATTGCTCTACTGTCGGTAATCTCTTTGATGACATAGGGCCCCAGGCAGTGCATCTTAAATTTTCCTAGAAATTTATGAAAGTGGCTATCATATAGAAAAACTAGATCATCTACCTGGAAGTTGTGCAGTTTAATGCGTTTATCATGCTATGGTGTTTCATGCTCCTTTTGAACTTGTTGATGAAATCCAACTAGAAATCAGCCCTCTTCAAGCTCTGCTAGCTGTGCGAGCCTCTCTTCCAAGGCTCCAGGTCTACCATTCCGGTGATTACCACTATGTGTAGACTAGATACAATGTATTCCATTCACATCATAGCTTTTATGCCATACACAAGTCTGAAAGGAATTTTCCCAATCAGCTTCTTAGAAGTCATTTTGTAGGCCCATAGCACCATGGGTACGCGCATATCCCAGTCATTTCTGTGAGCATTGTAGACCTTCATCAATGCACTCTCTAGTATCTTATTGAATGCTTCCAACGTCCCATTATCCTACGGATGATAAGACGTACTTTTCTAATGATACGGCTGAAATTCTTCTGTCAATGCGCTTATTGTTTCATTAAGAAAGTGCGTACCGTGATTTCTCATCAAGACTTTTGGAAAGTCAAATCTTGTAAACACATATTCAAAAAGAAACTTCGATGTTGTCACGCTGGTATAGTACTTCATACACTACACCTCTTATCATCTGGTCAAGTACTCTATCACAGTGATGATGTACCTTGCACTAGTTATCTTCCCCAGAGGCTGAATTGGTCCCACAAAGTCAATTTCCCATTTCTAAAACAGTTGTAATGTCACCTGCGGTGTCAATGACAGTTCATCCTTTCATGATGGTCAGCCAAACCTCTGACATGTGTCACGGGCCCTACAATAAGCTTTTGCATCCTTATGCAAAGTTGGCCACCACAATCTAGCATGTAGAACCTTCTGCGCTGTCACTTTTCCTGCATAATGTCCTCTTGCAACTCCTCCATAAGCCTCCGCGAGGATGTTGCTCCACTCAAAGTCAAGTACATAGCGTCATAATATTTTATCAAATCGCATTTTGTATATATGTCCTGCAATGAAGGAAAAGTCTGTTGAGTGCACCACTAACTCCTTCTTATGCTGGCTTGTATACCCTTACGGAGTAGTCCCTGATGTCAGGAATTTTTTAATATCCTCAAAGTGACTGTCAGTTACATGTACTACAAAGAGATACACATCAGGCAATCCTTCCTCCAAATTAGTGGTCTCCTCTCCCGTTTCAATGTGTGACAAATGATCTGGTCCCACGTTCAGCCGTTTAGGCTTCACAATAACTTCAAAATCATAGTCTTGAAATAATAACAACCATCTGCAAATCTTCCCCCCTAACACAGGCTTATTAACCAGGTATTTTAATATAGAATGATCTGTATACATCTTAAAACATCCACCCAACAAATAGTGCATGAACTTTTGTAGCGTGGATACCATGGCTAGTCCTTCGCACTCTATAGTAGAATAGTTCATCTCAGCCTTGGACAACTTCCTACTCACGAATGCTATAGGATTGTCTAATTACCCCTCACCCACCTATGTCATCATGGCCCCAACACGATCCATGAGGTGTCTACATGCACATGAAATTCCTTCTTCCAGTTTGGAAATACTAGGATCAACATGATGACCATTTTCTCTTTCATCACATCCAAGATCTTATGGAATTCATCAGTCCAATAGAACGTAGCATCCTTTTTCAACAATTTCTCCATGAGTGTAGTGATCTCGGCATAGCTCTTGATGAACTTCCTATAGTATCTAGTATGCCCCAGGGTCGTGCGTAGCTATTTCACATTCCTTGGCACCTCCAAGTTGATTATCACTGCGATATAAGTGGGGTCTACCATCAACCCCTGTCTGCACACCACATGGCCTAACAGGATCCCAAAGGGGACAAAAAACAAACACTTCTTCAGATTGAGTGTGATCTAGTACCTTCGATAGGTATCTAACATTAAGTGTAGACTTGCCACATGACACTTGAGCAATCCAAACACTGTCCGATCATCAAAGTACACTTCCAGGAACTTATGAATGAAGTCTTTGAATGCCACAATGCCTACGCGTGAAAATATGGTTGGTGTATTCTTCAGCCCAAAAGCCATTACAATATATTGAAAACATCCCCTTGCCATTACAAAGGTTGTCTTTCTTCTATCTTTAGGAACGATTTTGATCTGATGATACCCAAAGAACCCATCATTGAAAGCATATTCTTCTTGGCCGCCTACATTATCTAGGACTTCATCAGTGAATGGGGTCAAGAAGGGGCCATGCACACAAGAATCATTTAGCTTCTATATATCCACACATATCCTTATTTCTTCTTTCTATTTCTTTTACTAAACCAATATCGGGCTTACCTAATCGAACTCTTCTACCGGTTCAATACTTCCTGTCACAAGCATCTTATCCAACTCAGCATGAATGCTTTCCTTATACTTAGGATTATAGCGGTAAGGTCTCTATTTTACAGGCTTCATGTTTGGTTTTAGGGTGATCTTCATGACACCCAGGTCTTCTATTATCGCTTTTAGATGGGAGAACTTTGTGGGGAACAAATCCTGATATTCACGTAGGAGCTCAATGACCTTGTCTGCTACCGCATCATCCCAATAGTCCCCAATTTTTGCAAATTTTGGTTCCACCTCTATCCCAATGTTGACCTGCCTAGGTTCAGTGGTGTCATTATGTTAGGATTCTCTATCTACAGACCTTTGACCTCATGTGAGATTTAGTTTCCATAATATTAACTTTTCGGGCATCCTCGTCTTCTTCTTCAATGGTCATGTTATAGAATTCTAGTGGATGACTCAACTATGTAGTATATGATGCCCAAGATATAACAAAATAGATGTATCCATTCAGGCTAGGGCTCCACACCATAAGCCTTATTCTATTTAGCCAGGTGATCGCGCAAGTCATCTCTTCTGTCATACTTATCTACCATCTGCACTTTTGGCTACCCAAAACATATTCTAATCATCCTCCTATACTCACACCAATCACTAAAACTATGCTTGTGTGTACCCCATCATCTTGTAGGCGTAGCACACAATACCCAATCCAAGGCCTGGAAACGATGTTTCTTCAGTACTTCTCTTTAAAATGCATCAAAAAAGAAATCAACATTAGTTATACCATCATAATGAGGAAGATTCTTGACTTCGGGTGACACAGTGCAGTGATTTGGTCATCATATTACAATGCAACATCGAGACTTCATGTAGTCAGTTCTACAAATGCTCTTATTCTTTATCCGAATTTGATGTGCAAGAGTTCCACGATCCCATGCAATGTTTTTGGCCATTGTTAGATCCACCCAATTTTGGTGTCACGTCATTATTTTGTAAATCTAGTCCAGATCATCATCTCTTTCATAATCTCAGACTCGTTTTGTATTGCGTGGTCCCTCCACTAGATCCATTGGCACCATTATGTGGAGCAAATTGTTTTCAAATATCATCTTTTGTTTCTTGAGGTTCATTACCCCATTCATGTAAGTGGGCCAATTGATTCCAATGAGTGAAGGGTAGGGATTGCTATCATTCACAATCTTTATTACCTCAAAATCTACGAGCACACTTGCACCCTCAATATCAATTGTGACCCCCTGCAGCCTCCCCATTGGGATAATTCTATGTTGATTTTCCATCCTTAACTATATCATAGGCCACTAGAGTGTAGGTCTCCCCATTCCTTCATAGGTCTATTTTGGGAAAACATTCGTGTCAGACCCCAGATCTAGGATAACATGTTCCATCTCATATTCCCCTATCTACATGGTGAGTCTCATCTTCTGTCTGATCCTTGCCTTATCCTTGCCAAGTTTCCTGACCATGCATGGTTCACTAGTAGTGGTATCCATACCAGCGCACCAATTAATCAGCTCCTACAAGCCCTTCAGAGCCTTACTGTCACAGAGCAGCTTCATGCAGGTCTCCAAGAACGTGGTAATGACATGTCCATTTCTTTAGCTTGTTTCTCCTAACTTCTAGAGGTAGAGGCCACAACGAAACTTTTATTTGCTTCCATAAATGTTTCTTTTGTATGCTCCAAATCAAACCCAGTCTCCTTTTCTGGTACCTTTCGAGCACATACACCTTCTGCAAGCTCCTTCCCTTTATCCTCCCCTGTCGTGGTTCCACTTTGTAGCATAATTTTTACCTTAGAGTCTTCCTCATGAGGCTTAATCCCGATCATCTAGAGGTTCTGCGTCGGCTATGGAGGCTGCGCCCCATTTTCGCAAATCTTAGCCAACAATATTGGGCAATCCTCAGTCTCATGGTCAAACTGAGTACAGTAGTGGCAAGACAATCACATTGGATTTAGACAGTCCCTCATGTAGTGTCCTGGGCCTATGTAATTGTAACAAATTAGCTATCCTCAGCATCTCCGAGGCCCTCCTCCATCTCAACCTCCACCGCATCCCTGATATTCACCTCGTGTTCCCCTAACGCCTTGGTCTAGAGGTCGTGTCTCTCTTTGCATTCTATATGCAGGTTTCCTATTCATCATTAATTTGTAACTTTGACCATTGCACTTGTCATGGCCTAATGATTGATAGAAATTGCAGAATAGTTGTTGCGGTGTTTATACAAATTTCTGTAGAAAATGGCAATTATCAGTCATGTGTTTCCCTACTACCTGACATATAGCACACCATAGCATAGGTCCTACAATTGAACCCGATGTGGCCTTCGATCGTAGAGGCATTGGTCCTCCTGCTGCAACATATTTCACGAATACTAGGAAGTGATCCTTGTCATGCCCCTGACCCTTTTATTTTATGCACCAAACCTCTTTTCTTACCTCCGACCAAGCAGTTCTGTCCTACTTCAGACTTTGCATTTCGAGACAAAGGTTTTGCAACTATGCATGAATCTGCTGAACCCCCAGATTTGGGTCTTACATCAGTGTTTCATGTAGTCTCATTGAAATCTCCAAGGCTTTTGCCTAAGTCATAATCTTCTGTTGTGATAGGAAACCCTTAGGTGAGGCAAGAGCGAAGCCACAAACTAATCACTGTGCTGCCCATCCATCAAATTCATATTAGCTTCATGGATTTTACACTCAATCTCTGATCTAATTCCCGAGGGGTTTCAGTTAGTTTCATCACAATTTCCTTGAATCCCACAATCAAATGTGCTTCGGACTTAGGCCTACTAAATTCCTTATTTAGCGCAGTTTAGATCTCTACCAGCATAGCTGCCTGGTTGTCATTACAATACTTGATGTACCAGGTTAGCGCACGATCCTCTAAAGCACTAACCAATGTTGCCTTCTTCATGTGATCATCCCTAGTGCCTTGAGCTTCCCATACGACCTTTATGACGAACCAAAATTGGTCTAGATTGTCATTCCCTATGCCAATGAATACAGGTAGTTTTATGAAGTTTGCCATATTGAATAGTGAAGGTGGTGGTGGTGTGGGTGATGGGATGAGCAGTGGATGCAAGGATGGAGGTGGTGTGGATGGATGTGATCAGGGCAGGGGCAGTGTAGGAATTCGTGAGAACCCTCGTCTTATCAATTAACTAGCGCTTAGCGGAGAAATCTATGGTGTCCCTTTGTCATCACCTAAAGGTAGTCCTGTCAGTGGGTTATACTCAAGACCTTTTATTCCTTCGTCCGTAAAAGGTTTTCCAATTTGTGTGGCTCCAAACATCAAGGTAACCACATAACCTATTGTTAACACAAGAGAATCTTAATCCAAGTATTCATTGATTTTAGATACTTACCTTGTGGTCCTTTGAAGAAGCGGCGCTCTGCTTTGTTGTAACTGATAGAGGTATCGACCACGAAATCAGTCACAAATCCTCCTATGATGTAGTCGAGCCAATGGTCAATAGTGTGCATGATCTTATCTTTAGAAGCTTCTAACCTTCGTACTAGCTCCGGTGTCCAAACAATCAGCTTGTCAAACCTCCACCTTCCTTGACTGTTTGCCAACTTCGTGATCCACTTGTATAACTCAACTAGGAAGGAACAGAAGAATACTTCTTGTATTTTTATGTATAGGTATCTGTTCAATCACTGTTCTTTTGTCAACCACGCGCCCTTGTTTTCTTGTGCCACGAATTTATGGATCTTTCTATCCAACTAGATTTCAATTTCTCTCTTAGTTGGATTCGAATGATACGACAACACACATCCCTCATGTAGATCCTCATCCTGGCAACAAAACCATTTCTTGGCTTGATGGGCCTTGACCTGAGTTCAGCACTAATTAGCCAAGAAAATCCCTACACTACTGGCCCTTTCGACATCAGCCTACAGAGCATGGACCGAAGTCTCACCCGAAGCAGTATGGGGTGATGCAGGAACCACGTTTCCGCACCCAAAGATGGCTGTGATGTCGGTCTACACTTCCTGATCTTGCCTTCGTGCCGATCGATAAGTCTTTAGGGCTTATTGATGTCCCTTTTCTTCCATCCTTCAGTACCTCTGTGAAGATACTCGACTGATCTTTGCACAGCCCTAACCCAAGGTCCATGCACTTATGCACCTTTGTGATTGAATTACTGTATCAGTGCGCAAGTTATCTTAAGTGTTACCTAATCTACCATGCATTTATAGTTACATTTTCATAATCCTTTACTCTTTCTTGCGTTCAATCAAGATATATAATCAAATAAATTTGCGCATTAAATAATCATTATAATGTAAACCTAGATCGTAACATAATATAATCAGATGCATCAAACAAAGATAAAATACACAATTATTGCAGTTTAATTATCTTTATTGATATCTCAAATTCAGCACAAGCTCTATCTTCCCTCTGCACACAGCTATAGGGGTCCACGCACCTAGCTGCAAACTTCCACCCTAGGCCTCTGCACACATAGTTGTAGAGCCTCTATCTACAGTAAGACTCTAGAACACTTAGGACTTCTTCCCCAAAATCCTTCCTCTTGTTAGCACTCCCTTAGACTCTTTTAAGACTCCCTTTTAATACAATCCCATGGTCCATGGACCATGTGTAGATCTTTATAGCCTACATGATACAAAATAAGGGCAGAAAACACTTTGACCTCTTCATGCTCCGTGACCACAAAATGCAAAGATTTTACATCTTTATTACAAAATTTGGGACATCTTCCCCAAAACATGGGCTTTTAGCCCCAAAAATGGCTCTTGGGGGAACCCGTTCCCAACAAACAGAGACGGTGGCATGGTCACGAATTGTTGTTGGGTGAGATTTGGTGAGGTCAATAGCCTCCTCTTCCAACCCACAATATACTTGCATCATTATTTCTCAACCAATATTCCATTCCTGTAGAGTTTCAAGATATCCTGTAGTACTACGGGAAACTCCTTGATAACTATGTGACATCCCATAGAAGTCATAATATTGCATGTAAACTGGTTTTTGATGCTTTGAGCTGAAAATGGATGTTGGAGACATGGTGGTAATGGAAGGTATGAAATGAATGAAGGAAGAATGGGGTCTTGCTTGGCTTATTTCCCTTTGAACTTGGTGTCCTTTGTTGCCTTGAAAACCTGCAAAAATCACAGAATTTTATTTGTGGGCAGGTTTGAGGTCCCCGCCATAACATTTTCGTATTCTTCTTTCTTCCTCCTTTTGTTTTGAAAGACACACAGGTTCCCTCAATGGAGGTTTTCGACCTATTTGCCTGCACTAGGCACCTCAAAGGAGGTTTCCCCCAGACATATTTTATTTTCATTTTTTTCATTCTTGGGCTACCTCAAGGAGGTTTTCAATCCAAAAGTTGGCCTTAGGTGCCTCATAGAGGTTTTCAGCTAGGTCCTTTATTTTTTTTCCTCCTTTTTTCATTTTTTTCAAAAATAAAATAGTCCTCAAGAATTAAGTGAGTTGGAAGCCAAGAAAATTCTAATAACCATCACTTCCTTATTGATACTACTGACAAAATCTTCCTTTGACAGAGGTCTTTTGTAGGTTTCAATATGTACCCATTGATAAGCAAGGGGATACCTTATTCATCAATGGTTCTTATCTGAAAAACCCCATTTTCATGGCACTTTTCTATCACATATGGTCCGAGCAATCTGGTCACCAATTTTCCTTTGAAATCCTTGTACCTGGAGTCATATAGCAGAGCCAAATCACCCTCTCAAAAAACTTTCTCTTTGATAATTTTATCATGCCAAACCTCTCTTTTTTCTTAAGTGACCTCTTGATGAGCCTCATCATTGGGTAATTATACGAGCCTTAATTCAGTTCCTAGCTTAGTCAAACCAACTATTCTCATAACTTATTGCATACTTTTGATTATATTTTGTTTATGAGATGAGTTAGAGTTGGATATTTTGCTTCATGGTCTAATGTTCTTTTAATGTAGAATTAAAGGATAGAAGCAAGGAATTTTGGTAGAGACCAAGGTCAAAACTTGAATGGGACAAGGGAGGGGGATTATATGAGGTAAATCCTCCTCATTTACTACCCATGCATTCGAATATTCCTCCATCAGCTCGGAGTGCAAACAACCAAATCATGAGGACTACAAGGCACCCGAGCAAGTGAAAGAAAAAGAACCATTTTATCTCGAGTTTGGGACCCGAGCCTCCATATTTTTAAGGAAATCGTTGGATAATTTAGATGTATAAGTAGAGAGGCATAGGACCTCAGTAGGAATCATATTTTTTATTGTAAAACTCTACTCTATTTTCGAGATGCAAGACTTGTGACAACTTTTGATGTAATCCATCATTTTGGTAATAAGGATGAGTTTTGTTTTGAGCCAACACTGAGCTAACTTAGAGGGCAGAAGCTCTTAGGTTAGGGCCCAACCCTAGTAGTTGAGACTCCTCTTCATTGTACATATATGCTAGTATATATTCATAGTTTAATTGTTCATTTTCATAGTAGATGCATTTCCATTACATCAGTATAGATTAGATTTCCTGTGTGATAGTTTTCTTCCATTTGTGCCTTCTTTCAAGTAGCAGGTTAGCAAGGAGAAAAAGGATCACCATAAGGTTTTTAGTAGGTGTCTTAGCCTCAGTTCCTCCCTCTGGTACCATGACTTGAGGAAGGGACCCTTCAATAGCCCCAAAACACATATTTCTAGTTCTTGTATGAGCTTTGGAGTTTTTTGTCTTTGATTCAGTATTTGGTTCATGCTGAAAGGAAGATTTCATTGTCATCTTTTTCCATCTCCATTTCTGAAATAAGATATCACTCATGATTTCATTCCCTTTAGCAACTTTCTTCATGCATAATATAGGTAATTGATTCATGCTTTTCTAGTTTATGAAAATGTATCTTGTTGCATAGTTCTTGGAAGGCACACATGCTTTAAGAAGAGTAGGTACATCAGGAGGAGACCTAGACTTCATCACCAGTAGCCATATTACACTTCATCCACCATAGCCATCTCTTGTTTCACCATCACCTTCACTAGTTTTTCATCATTTTTCATTGAAATTCCCCTAGACACATTGAGCAAATCTAGCCATCCCTTTTCTTGGATGTTGACTCCTGAGTGCTCCTAGACCTTCTAACACCCCATTCCACTCATAAAACACCTTTCCCAATCTTCCCAACACCTCCAACACCTCACAATTAGCTCGCGACTGTATCCTGTAGGTTTCGTATAATTCCTACAGGATCATCCTGTAGGTTTCTAGTGCATCCTTTAGGTTTTCCTGAAATGACCTGTTTTGAGGCCGAATTGATGGGAAACCTCTAGGAAGTCACGAAAATCCTCCTAGGACCCTTCCACACCATCCAAACACTTCATAAACCTTCTAGCCATTCTCTATCACCTTCTATCCACCTGTCACATTTATAAGAACCATTAGTTTGCATACTTGATTTAGCCTAAAAAAAACTAAAACAGTGAAACAGATTTAGTTTAGCTTTTTTCTTGCACATTAGTTGGTTTTCTTCTCTTTACTTCTACAACTTAGATAGTAGCATTTTTTTAGCATTGATTTAGCAATTCTACTTAGCATACCTGTTTAAATGGTTAATTAGGATATGGTGTGATTTAGCGTTACATGTTGCTTTCTTTATTATTGCAGTAGAGTAGCTCTCTTAGAGTAGATTTTACCTTCTTCCATCAAAGAATCAAGCTTCTTCTGACTCTATAGAATTTTGGCATGGAACCCCTAGGGTCTCTCACCAGCCATGACAACAGGCAGGACAATCACTTCTACTTGTGCATACAACATTGTCACCTTCAAGTTTTTATGAACTTCGGGTTCATAAGTAAAGTTGGCCCAAGAGTTGTAGCATCCTAGATGCAATACTGGCACTCATCACTTTTTGTCGTTGTTATCGGCAAGGTGTCTAAGTAGAATGTGATTTTTGCTTCCTTTTCTTCTATTTCTTGTCTTCAATATTCTATCGTCATTTTATTTATGCAAAAGTAATCTAGTTGCTTCCTTTCTTTCATTTTTCATTATCTGCTTTCCTTTCCATTCTGCAAGTAGGATTTTAATTCAGCAAGTAGATTTTTTTATTTTGTAAGTGATTTTAATTCAATCAACAATTTCATTTCTACAAGTAATTTCCAGGTTTTAAAAAATTAATACAAAACCAACCCAAAAATATTTCCTTTCATGGCTCGTAGGAATATGGAAAACTTAGGGAAAATTTTCCCAAATACCCCCGCTGCATCTTACAACCAACCTTCTCTCTTCTTCGGTGGTTGTGAACTGGAGGAACCTTTAGGTAAGAAACCTAACATATTCGAAGAACCTACATGGGAAGAAGAAGTAGAGGAACCCACTCCTACTGAATGAATGGTTGAAAATTGAAATGACAAAGGGAATAGAGAGAGAGTTGAGGTGCCTTCCCCATCAGGGAAACCAATGAGGACACGAAGATGAAAAATATAAGCTTGTTTTCCCTACCTCATTTTCATGGCCTGACCATAGAGGACCTTGACACTTTCCTATTTTATTTTTCTATTATATTTCAAACCTATGACGATACAAATAATGAGAAAAAGTTATAACTATTTCTATATACCCTCAAGGATGCAACATTGTGCTGGTTCATGAGCTTACCTAGAGATAGCATCACAACTTGGGCTCAAATGCAATAGGCCTTTAACAACAAATATCTGGACTACTGTAGGTCAACGGATACTAAAGAAGAAATTTTCAGGATGACCATAGGCCATGATGAATCCTTAGAAGACTATGAAGAAAGATTCCATCTCAGTTACAAGAGGGCAAGGTGCACACTTGACCCTGAGTCACTAAATCTCGTCCTGCTCAGGGGAGTAAGAGTAGATCTTTTGGATACCTTACATTTATTAGAAGGAGGAGATATATACCAATTACCCTATGAGTATATCAAGACTATCTTTAGAAACCATTCTATGGTGGCCAGGAAAAACGGTAGGGGTAGTTAACCTATGGCCGATACATCATCTTCCAACTCATCCATCAAGGGTGAAATTGGAAATATGCTGGAAGATTTCAAAAGTGAGATGTTGCAAACCCTTGCCTTGCAAATGGACACTATGAACATTAAAAGGAAGAAAGAAGAAGAAAAGAAAGCCTTTGCCATCTTTTGTCCTAGATGCACCAGGCGGCATCCTAGGAATGAATGTCCATTGAAATATATTGAAATTTGCTCGATCTGTGAAGAAAACCACTCCATAGACATGTTCCCTTCTTTATCTAGACTTAAATCTCTATATCAATAAGAATAAGGGGTAACTGAACAGCTCTCCTACATTAACAAAATGAGACCTCCTAGGCCTATACCATACAAGCACGGCATGCAAGGGTCATCCCATGCATATTAAAAACCCAACCAAACCACAAGTATACCTTGTTCCGGAAGCCGTAATCATCCTTCCTAGTCGACACCCTCTCATTGGTCCTATGCTTCTCAGTATCATTCCCAGCCAGCCAACTAGTCATTTCAACCTTACGCTCCACCACGACCTCAATGGAATGCACCACTCCAGGGGCGGAGGCCCCAATACAACAATTATCTAGCTCTATTGCCCCCACCACTTGCCCAACCACAACCCCTACACTCTACTCCACCCAAGCAACCCAAGATGCCTGCCGAGCCAAATCCGAAACCGAAAAATAGGCAGGCTCAATAAGTATACAATGGAGATACATCATATCCAGCTTATGCTGTGGAAATCCAAGAGATTAACTTGAGATCTGGGAGAGTTCTCCTTGATAACAAACCTCCCCCTCTGTTGCACAAAAAAATGTCACCTTGACATTCTGCAATCTGTGTGAGTCCATTACTACTCATACTTTCCTCCTTTGCAAAGTCTTAAGCCTTAGTTCCTCATATCAAGCCTTGAAAATAAGAGAAAGCCCTTAAAAGTCTTTAAAACTTTGGTTTCACAGTTTCTCTTAGCATTACCTATGGTCCCACACCTAATGCTCATGTCTCCTGCGCACCTGACCACTCTGTCTCTGTGTTATGGGTGTGGACCCCTGTAAAAGTTAAAAAGGCGCAAGTATATTCTTAAAAACTCACTTTGAGTCATTCTTAGAAGCTTCTAGAAGGAATCTTGAGGTGGAAAGTTCACTCGCTTAAGGTTCATGCATCCCATACCTTAAGGAGCTAACCCATTGATGTGAGGAGCTTATTCCTTTGAAGGAGGACTCTATCCCTTGATAGGTGGACCTATAACCTCCTTCCTCTGCACTATAAAATGAAGCATTGGGCCAGTTACTGGGAGGATGAAAGATGAATATTTTTGAGGTGAAATGCTGCTGGAACTTAGTCTTCTTAATTGAGCTTTTATGAGGATAGATTATATACCTCTTTGGGACAACCTTTGATTTCTGGTCCAACCCAGCAACCTGTCCAACCTATGGTTCAAACCTCTACACCTAGTTTAGTTTAGCAGCCTGGGCCTAGCTCACCTGGAATCGGCCACACCATTCGCAATTCCCTCAGATTGGTGAAAGATCCCATTAACCTTAAGGACATGAAGGGTGTCTACTTGATCCCTTGCTCATGTGGGACCCCCTATATTGGGGAAACAGGGAGCTCCATCCATCAAACGATCTGTGAACATGCTGTTGACCTAAGACATGGGAGATCCAAGTAGTCAGCTTTAGCAGAGCATGTAGAAAGGACCAAGCATCAGGTATGTATTGAGGAGGCCAAGGTGGTGGCTAAAGTTGTTGAGTTCCATCATCGTAAATTTAGGGAAGCTATCAAGATTGAAAAGAGGCCGAACAATCTCAATAGAGATGATGGCTGGAAAATCAGTAGGTGCTGGATTCTAGCGCTCTCTTCTTAGTCAGTGTTTCTGCCCCCTCCTAGGGGTTGTGTTTTTTTTTTTTGACCTGTAGCATTTTTAGTATCGTTATTAGTACTATTTATTTATTTGGTTATTTATCTCTATTTAATTTTTATTTTTTTTGTCTCACTTGTGATTTGTTTTATTATTAATATTATTATCATTATTATTGTTTTCTAACGTAATTTAACATCCTAATTTATATTAAATAAATATATTACCTTTTGAACTAATCATTTT